>JARQOD010006608.1:0-42181 GCA_033576555.1 Oophaga sylvatica | reverse complement strand
AAGATATCGGGAGATTAGTTCAGAGATATAAGGAGGAGACAGATTATAGATGGCCTTGTAGGTCAGTATTAGTAATTTGAACTGGATACGCTGAGGGAATGGGAGCCAGTGAAGAGATTTGCAGAGGGGAGAAGCGGAGGAGTAGCGAGGAGAGAGGTGAATTATTCGTGCAGCAGAGTTAAGGATGGACTGGAGAGATGCGAGGGTGTTAGCAGGGAGGCCAGAGAAAAGGGTGTTGCAGTAGTCGAGGCGGGAGATGATGAGGGCGTGCACAATCATTTTAGTAGATTGAGGGTTGAGGAAAGGACGTATTCTTGAAATATTTTTGAGCAGAAGGCGACAGGAGGTAGAAAGAGCTTGGATGTGCGGTTTGAAGGACAGGGCAGAGTCAAGGGTTACTCCGAGACAGCGGACTTCTGGTACGGGGGAAAGCGTGATATCGTTAATTGTGATATATAGGTCAGGTAAGGAAGATCTGTGCGATGGGGGAAAGATTATGAGTTCAGATTTGTCCACATTGAGTTTGAGGAAGCGGGAGGAGAAGAAGGAGGATATGGCTAATAGACACTCCGGGATTCTGGATAGCAGAGAGGTGATGTCTGGGCCAGAGAGGTAGATCTGAGTGTCATCAGATTAAAGGTGGTACTGGAATCCGTGGGACTTTATGAGTTGCCCCAGGCCAAGTGTATAGATTGAGAAGAGTAGGGGTCCTAGAACAGAGCCTTGGGGGACTCCAACAGAGAGAGGGTGGGAAGAGGAGGTAGTGTGGGAGTGGGAGACGCTGAATGTGCGGTTGGAAAGGTATAAGGAGATCCAGGATAGGGCGAGGTCCTTGACGCCAAAGGAGGAAAGAATCTGTAGTAGAAGGCAATGGTCAACTGTGTCAAAAGCAGAGACAGGTCAAGAAGCAGGAGTATAGAGTATTGTCCATTCGCTTTGGCTGTAAGTAGGTCATTAGTAATTTTGGTCAGGGCTGTCTCAGTGGAGTGATGGGGGCGGAAACCAGATTGTAGAGTGTCAAAGAGCAAGTTAGAAGAGAAGTGGTAGGAAAGCTCAGCGTGGACATGCAGCTCCAGGAGTTTGGAAGCGAATGGGAGCAGCGATATTGGGCGATAGCTGGACATAGCGGTTGGGTCGAGGGTTGGCTTTTTAAGGATAGGCGTGATTGTGGCATGCTTGAAAGCAGAAGGGAAGGTACCGGAAGTTAGTGATAGGTTGAAGAGGTGGGTTAGGGATGGAATAATAGTGGTGGTGAGGTTGGGGAGGAGGTGGGTTGGGATGGGGTCAAGTGCACAGGTTGTGAGGTGCGATTTGGAGAGAAGACAATTAAGCTCTAGGGAGGTTATATGGAGTAATAGGAGGAAATATAGGAGTGGTTATATGGAGTAATAGGAGGAGATATAGGGAGGTTACATGGAGTAATAGGAGGAGATATAGGGAGGTTATATGGAGTAATAGGAGGAGATATAGGGAGGTTACATGTAGTAATAGGAGGAGATATAGGGAGGACATATGGAGTAATAGGAGGAGATATAGGGAGGTTATATAGAGTAATAGGAGGAAATATAGGGGAGGTTATATGGAGTAATAGAAGGAGATATAGGGGGGTTATATGGAGTAATAAGGGGAGATATAGGGAGGTTATATGGAGTAATAGGGGGAGATATAGGGAGGTTATAAGGAGTAATAGGAGGAGATATAGGGGGGTTATATGGAGTAATAGGGGAGATATAGGGAGGTTATATGGAGTAATAGGGGAGATATAGGGAGGTTATATGGAGTAATAGGAGGAGATATAGGGAGGTTATATGGAGTAATAGGAGGAGATATAGAGAGGTTATATGGAGTAATAGGAGGAGATATAGGGGGGTTATATGGAGTAATAGGGGGAGATATAGGGAGGTTATATGGAGTAATAGGAGGAGATATAGAGAGGTAATATGGAGTAATAGGAGGAGGTATAGGGAGGATATATGGAGTAATAGGAGGAGATATAGGGAGGTTTTATGGAGTAATGTAGAGCCCAGCTGCGCTTGGAATCTCATTTCCCAGAGGGATGCACTGAAGGTAATGACCACTAGAGGACCCAATATGCATACACACATCTTCACCAATACCTAGAGCCACCAGAGGGAGCCTTTTAGTGTATATAAGGATGGTGAAGCCACAGGAAGTTAGCTAGTCTGAGGGCTACAGTCAGTAGTCACCTCAGAGAGAGCAATCTAGTCTGAGTCTACGTGGAGAGTAGATCAGTGCGAGAACGAGAAAAGAGTGGTTAGTTCTCTGGAGAGAAGCAAGTAGAGAGTGAGCTCTAGGAGCGAGCACAGATCAGTTAGTCTGCAAAGCCAGGGGCAGGTCAGACGGAGAAGACTGATAGCCGTTCCAGGTAGAGCTTGGAAGAGAGAGAGAGAACAGCAGTTGTTGAAAGAACCTGAAATCTGCAGCTCCAAGCTTAGTTCAAACTTGTGGAGGCTAGTACAAGTGGAAAGATAGCCACTCCAGCCTAGTCAGAATTGAGTCAACCGAGTGCAGTTCAGTGAGCAAGCGTGCCGACGCTTTGAGAGAGGTGAAGAAAGGGAAGAAGCAGCTACCTACGGCCAGAGTGTGCTTATGTGAGGGTCGAGTAGGACGAAAGGCGAGTGGAAGAGAATAAGAGAGTGACAGAGGTGGAAATAGCTTTGTTAGCTTACCTCAACTCAGATAACCGGACACCGGGTCCGAGCTTGCTAGAATCTACACGACTAGCAGGAGATACCGGAGATCCTGGAGTACTCCAAGTTCCAGTAGCCCAGGAGTGCTGATACGTAACCGGGGTCAGGAAGACGGAGTCTAGCAGGGCCCTGCAACAGAGACACTGTTCTATCCAAGAGAAGGCCCTACCACAAAGTCAGCCGGGTGTGTAAATTTGAGAACAGAGTTAGGCCTCGTTTCATACAGGTCAGAGACTCACATTATAGAAGTAAGGAGGCCCTACACCTACTCAGTGGGAAGAACTGGACATGCATCCTTCACCCTGCCAGCACCCCGGGACATGCCTGCCATTCCATCAGTAAAGGTACAGAAAGAGACTTTTGTGTGTGTTCACATTATTACTCCTACGGCCGAACTCCCTTCCTCCATCCTGCACCCCTACACACTCCATTTACTCTGAAGGACTCAGCCTTACCTGTGGGAGGCTTAACACCTTGCTGCCCAATACCATCCCTTCAGCGGACCTATACAGCAGCGCTGGTCACACTGACCAGGCACCACAGGTGGCGTCACGAACATTTCTACAAACCTTATAATCCCCTGTAAATATCCCCCTTTTCAGTGAGCGCCCAGGGCCACAAACCGAGCTGTGTCGCCGTGACATCCCCCATAGAAGTGAACGGGCTCGGTGCCGAGTACCCCACGGCCCTGGCGGGCGACTCAGTAATAGGAGGAGATATAGGGAGGTTATATGGAGTAATAGGAGGAGATATAGGGGGGTTATATGGAGTAATAGGGGAGATATAGGGAGGTTATATGGAGTAATAGGAGGAGATATAGGGAGGTTATATGGAGTAATAGGAGGAGATATAGAGAGGTTATATGGAGTAATAGGGGAGATATAGGGAGGTTATATGGAGTAATAGGAGGAGATATAGGGAGGTTATATGGAGTAATAGGAGGAGATATAGAGAGGTTATATGGAGTAATAGGAGGAGATATAGGGAGGGTATATGGAGTAATAGGAGGAGATATAGGGAGGTTATATGGAGTAATAGGAGGAAATATAGGGGGGTTATATGTAGTAATAGGAGGAAATATAGGGGAGGTTATATGGAGTAATAGGAGGAGATATAGGGAGGTTATATGGAGTAATAGGAGGAGATATAGAGAGGTTATATGGAGTAATAGGAGGAGATATAGGGAGGGTATATGGAGTAATAGGAGGAGATATAGGGAGGTTATATGGAGTAATAGGAGGAAATATAGGGAGGTTATATGTAGTAATAGGAGGAAATATAGGGGAGGTTATATGGAGTAATAGGAGGAGATATAGGGAGGTTATATGGAGTAATAGGAGGAGATATAGGGGAGGTTATATGGAGTAAAAGGAGGAGATATAGGGTAGGATATATATGGAGTAATAGGAGGAGATATAGGGAGGTTATATGGAGTAATAGAAGGAGATATAGGGGAGGATATATGGAGTAATAGGAGGAGATATAGGGAGGATATACGGAGTAATAGGAGGAGATATAGGGAGGATACATGGAGTAATAGGAGGAGATATAGGGAGGTTATATGGAGTAATAGGAGGAGATATAGGGAGGTTATATGGAGTAATAGGAGGATATATAGGGAGGTTATATGGAGTAATAGGAGGAGATATAGGGAGGTTATATGGAGTAATAGGAGGAGATATAGGGAGATTATATGGAGTAATAGGAGATATAGGGAGGTTAAATGGAGTAATAGGAGGAGATATAGGGAGGTTATATGGAGTAATAGGAGGAGATATAGGGAGATTATATGGAGTAATAGGAGATATAGGGAGGTTATATGGAGTAATAGGAGGAGCAGTAGCATAGCTACCGGGGGGGCAGAGGGAGCGGTGGCCCCGGGCCCTGCGCTCTGAGCGGGCCCACCCGGAGCTACGCTACTGTAACTGTATCGGAGTGCACAGCGCGCCGATACAGTTACATTCTGGGGCAGAGCAGGGAGAATCGATCTCCCTGCTCTGCCGCCGGCCGCTATGGGGCCTGTGAGCAGGCGGTGGGGGGCCCTGTGCCAGCAGTGGGCCCCCCCGCCCGTCTTCGGAGGGTCAGCTGTATCGGCATGTAGCCGATACAGCTGACCGCACTGAGAGAGAAGGAGCAAGCGCTCCTTCTCTCCCATAATCCCCCTCTAAGCGTCTGACAGCGGGCGCGATGACGTCACTGTCCGGCGCCCGCTGTCAGCAGATGAGAGGGAGAGCAGTGAGCAGCGCAGGAGCCGGGAGCAAGAGAGGTGAGTACAGGATTTGTTATTTTTGTAATGGGGGTGGTGCATTATATTACAGAGCAGAGACTCCATATGGGGAGCATTATAAATAAGGCTGCCTATGGGGTGCATTGTAAATAAGGCTGCCTATGGGGTGCATTATAAATAAGGCTGCCTATGGGGTGCATTATAAATAAGACTGCCTATGGGGGTACATTATAGACTACCTATGGGGTGCATTATAAATAAGGCTGCCTGTGGGGTGCATTATAAATAAGGCTGCCTATGGGGTGCATAATAAATAAGGCTGCCTATGGGGTACATTATAAATAAGACTGCCTATGGGGTTGCATTATCATACAGAGGCTGCCTATGGGATGCATTATAAATAAGGCTGCCTATGGGGTGCATTATAAATAAGGCTGCCTATAGGGTGCATTATAAATAAGGCTGCCTATGGGGCTGCATTATCATACAGAGGCTGCCTATGGGGTGCATTATAAATAAGGCTGCCTATGGGGTGCATTATAAATAAGACTGCCTATGGGGTGCATAATAAATAAGGCTGCCTATGGGGTGCATTATAAATAAGGCTGCCTATGGGGCTGCATTATCATACAGAGACTGCCTATGGGGTGCATTATAAATAAGGCTGCCTATGGGGAATGCATTATAAATAAGGCTGCTTATGGGGGTGCATTATAATACAAAGGCTGCCTATGGGGGAGTTTATTATAATAGAGAGGCTGCCTATGGGGGTGCATTATAATACAGAGGTTGTCTATGGGGGTGCATTTCAATATAGAGGCTGTCTATGGGGGTGCATTATAATACAGAGGCTGCCTATGGGGAGTGCATTATAATACAGAGGCTGTCTATGGGGGTGCATTATACAGAGGCTTCCTATGGGGGTGCATTATACTATATTGAGGACTATCTGGTGTATTATGCTATATGGATACAATCTAGGGGGCCATCATACAGTGTGGGGATTATAGTGGCGGGGCCATCATACAGTGTTGGAGCCATTAAATAGTTTGGGGATATTAAGGGGTCAGTATATATCCAGTGAGGGGGCATCACACTGTATATAGGGGAGCTGTACAGGGGGGAGACTCGGGACATTATTAAGTGTAAAGTGGGCACTTATTGTTATAGGGGAACTCTGGTTACTGTGACTGTCAAAGGGGCACACAAAGGGCAATATTACATTCTAGGGGACAAAATGCGGGCTCTGTTTTCTAGGGCACTTGCACCCAGCATTACTATATTATAGAGGGGTGCTTTAGAATTTAGAGGTCACACAGAACCACACAATAGGTGCAGTAATAGGGACACATATGGCAGCAGCGGCTCAGCATTGGGGTATCAGGTGCAGTAATAGGGACACATAAGGCAGCAGCGGCTGAGTATTGGGGTATCAGCAGGATTAGGAGTTTGTGCAGCTTGAGAATAGTCCAATTGGTGACCGTGACTGCTGAAAATATGAGAAGTGAAACGTGTCTTTGTTGTATTCTCTGCAGTCAAGTCCTGGCTGGAGGAGTCGTCATGTCCGTCTGGGCCAGATGGAAAAGACATGAAAAGTGAACGATTCCATTAGAAAGAACGTCAGCGGTAAGTCATTATCTGTAAATCTGCTGTAATCTATTATATGTTCTGTAGGACTGGTATTATTTACCACTGACCATATGGCGGTGATATCAATATTGGTCTTTTTGACCACAGTGGTGGTCAAAAGTATTGGCACCCCTGCAATTCTGTCAGATAATACTCAGTTTCTTCCTGAAAATGATTGCAATCACAAATTCTTTGGTATTATTATCTTCATTTAATTTGTCTTCAATGAAAAAACACAAAAAGAATTGACCTAAAGCCAAAATGGATATAATTTCACTCCAAACCTAAAAAAGGGGTGGACAAAAGTATTGGCACTGTTTGAAAAATCATGTGATGCTTCTCTAATTCGTGTAATCACCAGCACCTGTAACTTACCTGTGGCACCTAACAGGTGTTGGCAATAACTAAATGACACTTGCAGCCAGTTAACATGGATTAAAGTTGACTCAACCTCTGTCCTGTGTCCTTGTGTGTACCACATTGAGCATGGCGAAAAGAAAGAAGACCAAAGAACTGTCTGAGGACTTGAGAAACCAAATTGTGAGGAAGCATGAGCAATCTCAAGGCTACAAGTCCATCTCCAAAGACCTGAATATTCCTGTGTCTTCCGTGCGCAGTGTCATCAAGCAGTTTAAAGCCCATGGCACTGTGACTAACCTCCCTAGATGTGGAAGGAAAAGAAAAATTGACAAGAGATTTCAATGCACGATTGTGCGGATGGTGGATAAAGAACCTCGACTAACATCCAAACAAGCTCAAGCTGCCCTGCAGTCCGAGGGTACAACAGTGTCAACCCGTACTATCCGTCGGCGTCTGAATGAAAATGGACTGTATGGTAGGATACCCAGGAAGACCCCACTTCTTACCCCGAGACATAAAAAAGCCAGGCTGGAGTTTGCCAAAACTTACCTGAGAAAGCCTAAAACATTTTGGAAGAATGTTCTCTGGTCAGATGAGACGAAATTCAAGCTTTTTGGGAAAAACCATCAACATAGAGTGTACAGGAAAATAAAAGAGGCATTCAAAGAAAAGAACACGGTCCCTACAGTCAAACATGGCGGAGGTTCCCTGATGTTTTGGGGTTGCTTTGCTGCCTCTGGCACTGGACTGCTTGACCGAGTGCATGGCATTATGAAGTCTGAAGACTACCAACAAATTTTGCAGCATAATGTAGGGCCCAGTGTGAGAAAGCTGGGTCTCCCTCAGAGGTCATGGGTCTTCCAGCAGGACAATAACCCAAAACACACTTCCAAAAGCACTATAAAATGGTTTGAGAGAAAGCACTGGAGACTTCTAAGGTGGCCAGCAATGAGTCCAGACCTGAATCCCATAGAACACCCGTGGAGAGATCTCAAAATGGCAGTTTGGAGAAGACACCCTTCAAATATCAGGGACCTGGAGCAGTTTGCCAAAGAAGATTGGTCTACAATTCCAGCAGAGCATTGTAAGAAACTCATTGATGGTTACCGGAAGCGGTTGTTCGCAGTTATTTTGGCTAAAGGTTGTGCAACCAAGTATTAGGCTGAGGGTGCCAATACTTTTGTCTGGCCCATTTTTGGAGTTTTGTGTGAAATGCTCAAGGATTTGATTTTTGCTTCATTCTCTTTTGTTTTTTTCCTTGCAAGCAAATTAAATGAAGATAAAAATAGCAAATAATTTGTGATTGCAATCATTTTCAGGAAGAAATTGAGTATTATCTGACAGAATTGCAGGGGTGCCAATACTTTTGGCCACCACTGTAGATTATTTTTGGCAACAGCACGGTCATTTGCTGAGGTTCTCTGGTTAGGGGCCCGCTCAGAAGTTTCGCCCCCCCTAAACCGAAACCCTAGCTACGCCTCTGAGGCGGAGATATAGGGAGGTTATATGGAGTAATAGGAGGAGATATAGGAGGTTATATGGAGTAATAGGAGGAGATATAGGGAGGTTATATGGAGTAATAGGAGGAGATATAGGGAGGTTATATGGAGTAATAGGAGGAGATATAGGGAGGTTATATGGAGTAATAGGAGGAGATATAGGGAGGTTATATGGAGTAATAGGAGGAGATATAGGGAGGTTATATGGAGTAATAGGAGGAGATATAGGGAGGTTATATGGAGTAATAGGAGGAGATATAGGGGAGGTTATATGGAGTAATAGGAGGAGCTATAGAGAGGTTATATGGAGTAATAGGAGGAGGTATAGGGAGGTGATATGGAGTAATAGGAGGAGATATAGGGAGGTTATATGGAGTAATAGGAGGAGATATAGGAAGGTTATATGGAGTAATAGGAGGAGATATAGGGAGGTTATATGGAGTAATAGGAGGAGATATAGGGAGGTGATATGGAGTAATAGGAGGAGATATAGGGAGGTTATATGGAGTAATAGGAGGAGATATAGGGAGGTTATATGGAGTAATAGTAGGAGATATAGAGAGGTTATATGGAGTAATAGGAGGAGATATAGGGAGGTTATATGGAGTAATAGGAGGAGATATAGGGAGGTTATATGGAGTAATAGGAGGAGATATAGGGAGGTTATATGGAGTAATAGGAGGAGATATAGGGGAGGTTATATGGAGTAATAGTAGGAGATATAGGGAGGTTATATGGAGTAATAGGAGGCGATACAGGGAGGTTATATGGAGTAATAGGAGGAGATATAGGGAGGTTATATGGAGTAGTAGGAGGAGATATAGGGAGGTTATATGGAGTAATAGGAGGAGATATAGGGAGGTTATATGGAGTAATAGGAGGAGATATAGTGAGGTTATATGGAGTAATAGGAGGAGATATAGGGAGGTTATATGGAGTAATAGGAGGAGATATAGGGAGGTTATATGGAGTAATAGGAGGAGATATAGGGGGGTTATATGGAGTAATAGGAGGAGATACAGGGAGGTTATATGGAGTAATAGGTGGAGATATAGGGAGGTTATATGGAGTAATAGGAGGAGATATAGGGGGGTTATATGGAGTAATAGGAGGAGATATAGGGAGGTTATATGGAGTAATAGGAGGAGATATAGGGGGGTTATATGGAGTAATAGGAGGCGATACAGGGAGGTTATATGGAGTAATAGGAGGAGATATAGGGAGGCTATATGGAGTAATAGGAGGAGATATAGGGAAGGTTATACGTAGTTATAGGGGAGGATATAGGGGAGGTTATATGGAGTAATTGGAGGAGATATATGGGGTGGGGCAAGGAACTACAGCATATTTAGTAGGTGGTTCAATCTAGGTTGTTCAACATTTTTAATATATTGTTTAAGCTATATTCCTAAAATGTGTAAAAATAAAAATCGTTAGAAAGGTAAAAATAATATACTGTATATAAAAAATATCCTGCATTGGTCACAAAAATTAAATTGATAGCCAAAGGAGTTATAGCCATTAAACTAATACATACAACATTTTGGTCTTAAAGGACAGAAGTACTCTGGCCTGAATTGGGTAAAGGAAATTGTCATCTGGTTCCTACTGCCCAAATCACAGGAAGGATAAAGCAGGCATGGCTCCTGCATTCTTAACATCCATGTTTTACTCTGAAATGCTGTGGCATTTCAGGGAAAGTCATAGTTGAAAGATAAGCGATAAAAAAGGTGACTTGTTCTGGGGGCTAGAGTGGTGTTCTCAGGAATTGGGTCAGATATGGTGATTTACATCCTGTGTAACTGCCCAAAAAGTTATGTTGTGTCAGTTATACTTTGTTTTCATTTAACAGGAGCCTGTCGGTTGCTCTTGGCCTCCTAAAATGCCACGATGTCTCTATATTATGCTATTTCTGCAATCTAATATCCAGCTTTTTGTTTCTTTACAATCTCTAAATTTTTTTAAAATCAAGTTTTGCGCTCACATTAAACAAATGTGTTCAGTTTAGTCTGGTCAGGCGTGGATGTCCGGACTAGTCCTGCCTCTGCTTCTCTTCTAATGCATAATGAAACCGCTACTTCCCACTTCCATTGGCGCAACGCCAGGGAAAGCAAATTGTCACACGCATATTCAAGATTTAAAAGATCTAAAGGTACTGCCACACTAAACAATCCCGCTAGCGATCACAATAACGACGCATACTAATGAGATCGCTAGCGGGATTGTTTCTATATCGCTAAATGCGGCCACATTTAGCGATATAGTTAACGACGCTATCGCCGTTAGCGATCTTCTTAACGACTTTAGCGGTACAAAAGTACCGCTAAATCGCTAAGAAAAGGTGCCACACAGCGATAAGATACTTACCCAGCGGGAGCGCCGACGAGAAAATAGGGTCCGGAACGATTCCAGCGACGAGCGAGATCACAGCAGGAAGCTCGTCGCTGGCAGATGCCGCACTGAACAATATCGCTAACGGGATCGCTAAATAGTGACGTTTTTTAGCGATCCCGTTAGCGATATTGTTTAGTGTGGCATACCCTTAACACTAACATTGGCTCCTGCAAATCATGTCAATCATGCATAGAGAGATGTGCTTCCAAGATTTGACTGGAGACATTTGCATACAGATTAGACATTAGAGAAAACTTTTTGACATTGAGGGTGATCAATGAGTGGAGCAGGCTGCCATGAGAGGTGGTGAATTCTCCTTCAGTGGAAGTCTTCAAACAGAGGCTGGACAGACATCTGTCTGAGATGGTTTAGTGAATCCAGCATTGAGCAGAGGGTTGGACACGATCAGGGCCGCCATCAGGGCATGACAGCCCTAACTGGTGTATGTGGCCCGATCAGCAGAGGGGGCCCGCATCGGCCCCATCTCTTCTGCTGATCGGGCCCCAGCAGAAGAGACGGAGCCCGATGCGGGCCCCCTCTGCTGTTCGGGCCCCAGCGACAGGCGAAGTAACTGAACCTGCGTGACGTCCGAGACGCTGGTTCAGTTACTCTATTGAGTTGTAGGCCCGTGCGGGCCCGGAAGTCAATAGTTAAAGCCGCCAGCCAATCGGAGGCTGGCAGCTGACGTCAGCCCGGCGTATGACGTCATTGTCATTCGCCGGCAAGTGCGCGCTTGAAACTTCGGGACCGTCGAAATATCAACGCCATGGGAGCACCGCGGTCAGGTAAGAAGAACTTTTTTTTTTTTCATTTATTGATTTATTTTTTATTTATTGAAATCAGCAATGTGGGCAGGATGGAATTACTGGGGGCAGGATGGATCGCCCATGGGGTGGGCAGGATGATCATGGGGGGGCAGGGATAGGAGAATCGCCTGTGGGGCCAGGATGGAATCACTGGTGGGGGCAGGATGGTAATCTATGGGGGGCCGTGAAGCCTGGGGGCGGCCAGGATGGAATCTGCACTGGGGGGGCAGGATGGAATCAGGGGGCGCTGGAGTGGGGGCAGGATGGAGTCACTGCGGCAGGATGGAGTCACTGGGGGGGCAGGATTGTTCATGGGATTGATCTATGGGCAGGATTGGAGATCGGGGGTCAGGATGGAATTACTGGGGGCAGGATGGAGTCACGGGGGGGCAGGATGGAGTCATGGGGGCAGGATGGAGTCACTGGGGGCAGGATGGAATCACGGGGGCTGGATGGAATCACTGGGGGGCAGGATGGAAGTCACGGGGGCCAGGATGGAGTCACTGGGGGCAGGATGGAGTCACGGGGGCAGGATGGAGTCACTGGCGGGATCAGATGGGGAGTCACGGGCAGAAGAGTCAGGGGCTAGGATGGAGTCTTGGGGTGAGGGGTCAGATGGGAGTCACTGGGGCAGGATGGAGTCACGGGGGCGGATGGAATCACTGGGGCTGGATGGAGTCACGGGGCAGGATGGAGTCACGGGGCAGAATGGAGTCACGGGGGCAGGATGGAGTCACGGGGGGAGCGGGGATGGAGTCACGGGGGGCAGAGTATGGGAGATCAGGGGGGTGCAGTGATGGAGTCACTGGGGCAGGATGGAATCACGGGGGCTGGATGGAGTCACTGGGGACAGGATGGAGTCACAGGGGGCAGGATGGAGTCACAGGGGCAGGATGGAGTCACGGGGGTAGGATGGAGTCACTGGGGCAGGATGGAGTCACAGGGGCAGGATGGAGTCACTGGGGCAGGATGGAGTCACTGGGGGGGCCAGGATGGGGGGAGTCACTGGGGCTGGATGGAGTCACTGGGGCAGGATGGAGTCACTGGGGGGGCAAGATGAAATCACTAGGGCTGGATGGAGTCACGGGGGCAGGATGGAGTCACGGGGGCAGGATAGAGTCACGGGAGGCAGGATGGAGTCACGGGGGGCAGGATGGAGTCACGGGGCAGGATGGAGTCATGGGGGGCAGGATGGAGTCACTGGGGCAGGATGGAATCACGGGGCTGGATAGAGTCACTGGGGCAGGATGGAGTCACAGGGGCAGGATGGAGTCACGGGTGGCAGGATGGAGTCACTGGTGGTAGGATGGAGTCACTGGGGCAGGATGGAGTCACTGGGGCAGGATGGAGTCACAGTTGCTGGATGGAGTCACTGGGCTGGAAGAGTCACAGGGGCAGGATGGAGTCAACGGGGGGTAGGATGGAGTCACTGGGGCAGGATGGAGTCACTGGGGCGGCAGGATGAAATCACTGGGGCAGGATGGAGTCACGAGGGGGGCAGGATGGAGTCACTGGGGCAGGATGGAATCACTGGGGCAGGATGGAGTCAAGGGGGGGCAGGATGGAGTCACTGGGGCAGGATGGAGTCACTGGGGCTGGATGGAATCACTGGGGGTGGATGAAGTCACAGGGGCTGGATGGAGTGACGGGGGGGCAGGATGGAGTGACGGAGCATGATGGAGTGACGGGGAAGGATGGAGTCACTGGGGCAGGATGGAGTCACAGGGGCAGGATGGAGTCACGGGGCAGGATGGAGTCACGGGGGCAGGATGGAGTCACAGGGGGCAGGATGGAGTCACTGGGGCAGGATGGAGTCACTGGGGCAGGATGGAATCACTGGGGCAGGATGGAGTCACGAGGGGGGCAGGATGGAGTCACAGGGAGGCAGGATGGAGTTACTGGGGCAGGATGGAATCACTGGGGCAGGATGGAGTCACGGGGCAGGATGGAGTCACTGGGGCTGGATGGAATCACTGGGGCAGGATGGAGTCACAAGGGTTGGATGGAGTGATGGGGGCAGGATGGAGTGACGGGGGGCAGGATGGAGTCACTGGGGCAGGATAGAGTCACGGGGCAGGATGGAGACACGGGGCAGGATTGGAGACACGGGGCAGGATTGGAGACACGGGGCAGGATGGAGACACGGGGCAGGATTGGAGACATGGTGCAGGATGGAGACAGATGGGCAGGATGGAGACAGATGGGGCAGGATCATGGGGCAAGATGGAGACAGATGGTGCAGGATCATGGGGTAGGATGGATATGATGGGGCAGGATCATGGGACAGATGGGGCAGGATCATGGGACAAATGGTCTGGAGCAGGATGGAGATAGATGGGGCAGGATCATGGGTAAGATGGAGACAGATGGGGCAGGATGGATACGATGGGGCAGGATCATGGGACAGATGGTTTGGGGCAGTATCATGGGACAAAATGAAGACAGATGGTGCAGGATCATGGGGCAGGATGGATATGATGGGGACAGATGGGGCAGGATCATGGGACAGATGGTCTGGGGCAGGATCATGGAACAGATGGAGCAGGATCATTGGGCAAGATGGAAACAGATGGTGCAGGATCATGGGGCAGGATGGATACGATGGGGCAGGATCATGGGGCAGGATGGATACGATGGGGACAGATGGGGCAGGATCATGGGACAGATGGTCTGGGGCAGTATCATGGGGCAGGATGGAGACAAATGGTGCAGGATCATGTGGCAGGATGGATACGATGGGGACAGATGGGGCAGGATCATGGGACAGATGGTCTGGGGCAGGATGGAGACAGATGGTGCAGGATCATGGGGCTGGTTGGATACAATGGGGACAGATAGGACAGGATCATGGGGCAGGATGGGACATCACATGGTGGCAGGATCGGAGAACATATGGCTGGAGCCAGAAATGAGACACACAGGAGCCAGGATGGGAGATATTATTACAATAGGGGCTAATTTAGGGATATTATTACTGCAGTGATGTATTTATTTTATTTTTTGAGGATACTGTTTTAAATGGGAGGGGGGTCCTGTTACTGTGCAGAGCGACACTGTTGACTTTTTTTTCTTCATCTGGTGTAGTTTACAATTTGGGAAAAAAATAAGTAATGTGTTCTGCAAGCGGTTCTCTAGATAACTGTTATTTCCTGCAGAGATGAGCCTTGGCTGGAAGAAGTGATGGCAGTCTGTGCTGGATGAAGATTAAAAGTGAAGATGAGAGACTTAACCTAGAGACGTCACTGGTGAGTCAGCGTGTTACCTATACACTGACACTATACACTGTATACTATATTCAGCGATCCTGTGTACAATGTCACCAGTGATCACTGTATTACCTTTACATTATGCACTATATACAGAGCTCCTGTGTATAATGTCACTGGTGATCACTATTACTTGTACACAGAGACTGCATCAGTATTGTAGTGTTCAGTCACTATGTGGTGGTAATATGTTGTCCGTCCATGGTGTGGCTGTATTTGCTCCTTGTATGTGCTATGTGGTCACTATGTGGTGGTAATATGTGGTCTGGTCATGGTGTGGTGGTATTTATTCCTTGTATGTGATATTATTGGTCACCATATGGTGGTAATATGTGGTCTGGACATGGTGTGGTAGTATTTGTTCCTTGTATGTGGTATTATTGGTCACCATATGGTGGTAATATGTGGTCTGGACATGGTGTG
This sequence comes from Oophaga sylvatica, assembly GCA_033576555.1. Classification (NCBI taxonomy): domain Eukaryota; kingdom Metazoa; phylum Chordata; class Amphibia; order Anura; family Dendrobatidae; genus Oophaga; species Oophaga sylvatica. The sequence continues at coordinate 26,866 of JARQOD010006608.1, read as the reverse complement.
GTGGTATTTGTTCCTTGTATGTGCTATTATTTGGTCACTATGTGGTGGTAATATGGTGTCTAGTCATGGTGCGGTGGTGTTTGTCCACTGTAGGTGATATTATTGGTCATTTTAAAAATTGAAAAATAAATAAAAATATACCTAAATTGTATTGGATATTTGAACAAATGTTTAATGGGTTAGAGTAGAGTAGGGCCCGGCCAAAAGAGTCTACCTTGTCGTGGTGGCTTAAAAAATCTTTTGACTGTGGACAGTTCAAGGGGTGGAGGCGGGGCTAGGGTGAAGCCGGGGCGGAGTCTCAAGGGGGTCCCGAAAAGTTTGCCAGTATGGGGCCCCGAAATTCCTAGTGGCAGCCCTGGACACGATGGCCCTTGAGGTCCCTTCCAACTCTAATATTTTATGATTCATTCTATGATTCTATACTCCACACCAATAGTAACCACCAAGTATAATAGTGCCATCTAGTGTATATTGCAACCAACAAGCTTTCTGTGCCTTTTATGTAAACGTTAACCATCAAGAGTTTTGTTCCAGTGTCCTGTGAAGAAAGAAAAGTAACAAACGTCGTCTGTGACTGCAGAGGGACATATCAAGTAAATGCAGGTGAAGCTATTTGACTAGAACTTTAATAAGAACCTGATCTCTGCAGAGACTTTACATAGGACACTTGGGTTGGGTTAGGAGTACTGTATATTAGGAATTACTGTGGAGAGCATGCTATAACACTGTAAGGTCATGTTGTGAACTAGAAGGAGACGGTGGGATGAGAGCTGATCTCGCCTGTAGCGTCCAGCCCCAGGGTTGACTAGAGACACATCTCAGAGATTTCCCTGATCAAAGCTAAATCTTCATCTTAACTCTTAAGTGCAGATTCACGCCTCGCCCCTTGTCAGTGGTTTACTATGACGTGGTAACTGAATCTTCCCAGCCTGGCAGGCAGCAGAACGATTGACAAGTGACAGTTTAAGGGAGTGGTTCAGTGGTCGGGATCTGTCGGCAAAATCTTATGTTGCTTAAAAACAGTCACAAGGAAGGTAATTTTCAGAGATGAGGTACAGTATATGGTTTTCTACTAAGTAAACCAGACACTTATGCATCTCTTTTTTAATCTGTTTTTAATTTCTATCTTGTTGACCTCACCATTTATCCTAATAACAAAGCTCCGCTCTTCTGGCCCTGTTACCTATACTAGTGTTCTATTCTCTCACATTTTGTCCAGTTTTTTCCCCTGCTGCCACTATTCACTTAGCTGAAATATTTCACCTTTTTTCTTTGTGTCTTTCCTTTCTCTTTAATACAAGCTGCTATTACACCATTGCGGAAAAAATACATCTTCTGAACCACTCTGCGCTGCTCGCTAACCACCCGTTTCTAATCTCCCTATCATCCCTATGGATAGCCCGTCAGGGCAGTGGGATACTCAGTACCGGGCCGGTGTCTTAAAGGGATGTGTCACGGCAGCAGTGACCCGGTCTGTGGCCCTGGGCGTCCAATAAAAGGGGGAATATTTACAGGGGATGATAAGAGTTTATGTTGAAGTGTTCGTGACGCCACCTGTGGTATCTGGTCAGAGGTGACCAGCGCTGCAGGGCAGATCCTCTGAGACTGATGGTGTGATGCAGCAGAGTTGGAATAGCTCTCCACAGGCAGAGCTTGTTGTCTCAGGGCAGAAAGATGTTGTAGAAAGTAATGAGGCTGGGAGATGTAGCAGTGCTGAATGAGTGTTGCAGGAATAACTTGAGAAGACTCAGTCAGATGCAGTTTCCAAAGCTTTACTCACAGTTCTGGCTGCAGCACAGATGCCCGCTTTGTACAGTGTCCTCCAGGTGAGGGGCTCAGCAATGATGGGACCTTATTTTTCTAAAAGTGCATGTAAAACCAAGAAGGAGCACCTAAGGAGGTGCTGAACTATTTACAAGTGAAGTTTCTGGATCACTCAGCGTTCATGATCTCTCAGTCTCACTTATCCTATAAAATCAGTATAAACTTGCAAAACCCTCCTGGGTTAACTTTAACTATTTACAGTCATGCTTACTTGTTCTTTTTACTGCTTCTGCTGCTTCCAGGGCAGTACCTGGGAGCTACCACTTGATGGTTGTGCAAACACAGGACCATTCCTGTCCACGGGCACATTGCCTAGCACCAGGGTCATCGACTCCACCACTGGTGTCTGGGTGGCTGGTGTACCCTGGGCTGGTGGGGATGTTAGGGGTTCCACCAGGGTGTCATCGGCTGTAGCAATGATGTCATCGCCTGCTACCTGTATTTCTTTGGCGCCGGACTCCTTCCATTGCGACACCACTGTTAGTTGCATCTGCAGCTACTCAACCTATCCTTCCAGGAGCGCCAGGTCAGCTACCGATGACCGAGTGGAGCCTCTATCTCCCTGGCTGGGGGGAGCCTTCTGCTTCCACCCAGCACCCAGCAAGCCTCCGCTCACCGCTCGCCATGACGTCTTCTTGGAGCTCTGCCTTCTCTTCTGCTTTGTTTCCTGCCGCTGGGCTTCTCTCCACCCCCAAGGGGTGGTGCCTTTCACCTTTGCCGCCATACCAGGCTAGGAGGCAGACTCCTCGAGCTGTCAGCCATGATGTGGTCACATAGCAGTAAAGGCAGGGGGCGTTCATGCTGTTTCATGCCCTTTGGCTGGGTACTGCCAACGACGGCACGCCCTTCTCCCTGCACGCCTCGTGGCATTGTAATGGCGGCAATCAAACAAAACTTTCAGGAAAGTCTCTGACACATTAAACAGTTCAAAATAGGCACACGGGACCCGGTGACACCGGGCTTCAATATCCTGTTTGTGACGCCAAGTTGGATCACCCGCCAGGGCAGGGGGATACTTGGTACCGGGCCGGTGTCTTAAAGGGATGTGTCACGGCAGCAGTGACCCAGTCCGTGGCCCTGGGCGTCCAATAAAAGGGGAAATATTTACAGGGGATGATAAGAGTTTATGTTGAAGTGTTCGTGACGCCACCTGTGGTATCTGGTCAGAGGAGACCAGCGCTGCAGGGCAGATCCTCTGAGACTGATGGTGTGATGCAGCAGAGTTGGAATAGCTCTCCACAGGCAGAGCTTGTCTCAGGGCAGAAAGATGTTGTAGAAAGTAATGAGGCTGGGAAATGTAGCAGTGCTGAATGAGTGTTGCAGGAATAACTTGAGAGGACACAGTCAGATGCAGTTTCCAAAGCTTTACTCACAGTTCTGGCTGCAGCACAGATGCCCGCTTTGTACAGTGTCCTCCAGGTGAGGGGCTCAGCAAACTCCCAGGTAGTTTGGGATGCACCTTTCCAGGACTCCTTTCAATGTGTTCCTTTCACTGGCCGTCTCACTGTGCTGATTCCCACTCCTGCTTCCTTTCCAGCACACCACAAACAGTGTCCCAGATTAGCTGCTGCGAATCCTATCGGATAACGTTCTCTCCCTGCGTTTCCTTGATTCTATAAAGTTGCCTGTCCGGAGAAGATGATTGTGGTTGTTGGCTGTGATCCCTAAAGTTACCACAGCTGTCGGCTTGCTAGCTGAGTCATAAAGTTCTCCACTAGGCTAGGGGCCAGGTCCCTTCTGCGACCTGGTCCCTCCACAATTGGATCGGGCCCCACGGATGGATCACTCACTATCCGTGCCCCAAGTACCCCTTCTTACCTTCCTGAAGCTTCCCTCTATGCTTCTCACTCTCTCACTGTCATGGGTGTATCGCCACAAGGATCGTCGCGATTACACACTCTGACTTCTCACAGCTGAGTTGCTGTTTCTTTGTGTTTGGTAATGAGGGAGTTAATTTTACCTAGCTCTTTGCTAAGACTAGGTCCAGCCTCGCCCGGCTGCTTTTGATTATGTTCTAATTAGATTCCTTCATATACCTGCCAGTCTGCTTGTTAGATGCCGGTGAAAGCCTTTATGTAGTCTAGCAGACTGGATCGGTTCTGAGAATACTTAAGCTAAGAGCTCCTTAGTTGTTTTTACTCTTATAGCTTATAGTTTATCTCTGAGACCTTAGGTGTTCCTACTGTGTGTGAGTGTTGTATGTAAGACTTTATTTACTTTATTTCTTGTCTTTCTTGTATGTCTTTCTGTTCATTAACTGTTACCTGTTCATTCCCTTTGGTGGTAATCAGGGTCCTTCTTAGGACTAGATTACAGTTGGCAGGGATTGATAGGAGACAGGGTTTACGCTGGTGGCCTGGACCTCTGTACCTTTAACAGTACCTCCAGGTAGAGGGATTAGTTAGGACCCCAGTTTAGGGTCAGCATAGACCCCGGTCACCCTCTAGCCGGAGACAGCGTATAACGGATTCGTATTGACCCACTGGACTTTCTGTCAGGTAATTCTATGTTATCATATATCTATGCGCATGTTATATTGTATGTTGCCCTTTTGATATAGATTACTGTCATCACATATATATATATCTGCTATACAGCGTGACATTTTCACCGGCCATACTAAAGATTCTCTCCAGCTGTCATGGATCCAGTAGCCCAGCTGGCCCGGCAGTTGCAGGGGTTGTCCATGGAGTTTGCAGACATTAAGTCCAAGGTTTTGTTCCCCCCGGAGCAAACCAGATCTGAACCTAAGGTTGCTCTCCCGGACAGGTTCACTGGTGGGCGGGACAAATTTTTTACTTTCCGGGAGGCATGTAAATTGTACTTTCGGCTGCGGCCTCGGTCATCTGGGAGTGAAGAGCAGAGGGTGGGAATTGTTATCTCGCTCTTACAAGGGGACCCTCAATCTTGGGCGTTCTCTATTCCTCCAGGCTCCCCAGATCTCCAGTCAGTGGATCGATTTTTTACTGCCCTGGGTCTGGTATATGATGATCCGGATCGAGTTTCCCTTGCTGAAACAAAGTTACGTAAAATACGGCAAGGAAATCGTCCAGCGGAGGAATATTCTTCTGAGTTCCGTAGATGGGCAACAGATACTCAGTGGAATGACCCAGCTCTTAGGAGCCAGTTTTGTCAAGGGTTGTCTGACAAATTAAAAGATGTGTTGGCTCAGTATGATTCTCCTCCATCACTGGAGGCTGCTATGGCCCTCGCTATTCGCATGGATAGACGAATTCGGGGAAGACGCGAGGTAACTCCGCCTCCCGTGATGACTCCACCTACTACTAAAGTCCCTTATACTGAGGTTCCCCTGGTCTGTTCTGAGGAACCCATGCAGTTGGGAGGGACATCTTTTTGTAGGAGGGAATTGGCGGTGCACCGCAAGACTAGAAGGTGTTTCTTTTGCGGGAGAGAGGGACATTTTGTTGGGGGGTGTCCATCCCGGGCCTCTTTGAGCAAAGGAGTTAACCTGGGAGTGTGTATTTCGTCCCCAAATCCCTCTCAGTTTCTCATGCCTGCGGAGGTGGTGATTGGTACTAGAACTGAGAGGATTTCTGTTTTTCTTGATAGTGGGTCCGGGGCTAATCTGGTGGACGCTTGGTTTGCCCAGGTGCATGGTATGCAACTGAGTGTATTGGCCAAACCGGTCCCTATAGTCTCTATTGATTCTAGACCTCTCGGTCAAGGTAGCTTGGTACAAGCTGTTCATAACATAGATCTTCGAGTAGGGGCAAGACATAAAGAGCAATTGTCTTGTTATGTGTTGGAGGGTCTACCTACTCCTATTGTTTTGGGACTTCCTTGGTTGGCTAAACATAACCCAGTGATTGATTTGCAATCCGGAAAGATAAGCCAGTGGGGTGAATTTTGCAGGAATAACTGCATGAGCACGGTCATCGGTGCGGTTGTGCCTAGGACTTTGTCTCCTTTTCTGGAGGACTTTGGGGAGATGTTCTCAGAGGAGGGGTGTAAAGAGTTACCTCCTCATCGCGCATATGACTGCTCAATAAAGTTGCTTCCTGATGCCTTATCTCGTACTTTCCCAGGGGCCGGGAAGACGGATGATCTGGTTCCTATTCCTCAGGAGGGAGTTGTAGTGTCAGCTGTATGCTCTGAGCTTGAGGGGGAGGTATTGGGGGCTCAGGGGGACGCCCCGGTGGGACTTCCAGGGAGACTGATAGTTCCAGATCGGTTAAGACTGAAGGTTACGGGGAACCGTTACAAACGGATGGCTGATAGGGGGAGAGTTTCTGCTCTAGATCTGAAGGTGAACGATCTAGTTTGGTTGTCTACCAGGAATATAAAACTTAAAGTTTCCTCCTGGAGGTTGGGTCCCAGATTCATCGGGCCGTACAGGATCAGTTCCATAATTAATCCTGTGGCATTTCGTCTGGACCTCCCTCCTACGTTTAAAATTCATAATGTGTTTCACAAGTCATTACTTAAAAAGTATGTGGCACCAGTCATACCGTCACCTCTACCTCCGCCTTCAGTGGTGGTCAATGATAACGTGGAATTTCATGGGTCGAAAATCATTGACTCACGTCTCAGTTGCCGATCCCTTCAGTACTTGGTTCATTGGAGGGGGTATGGTCCTGTGGAGAGGACGTGGGTCCCTGCGTCTGATGTTAACGCAGATCGATTGGTTCGGACCTTTCACACAACTCACCCGGGCAGACCTGGCCCTGAGGGTCCGGAGTCCCCTCGTAGAGGGGGGGGTACTGTCATGGGTGTATCGCCACAAGGATCGTCGCGATTACACACTCTGACTTCTCACAGCTGAGTTGCTGTTTCTTTGTGTTTGGTAATGAGGGAGTTAATTTTACCTAGCTCTTTGCTAAGACTAGGTCCAGCCTCGCCCGGCTGCTTTTGATTATGTTCTAATTAGATTCCTTCATATACCTGCCAGTCTGCTTGTTAGATGCCGGTGAAAGCCTTTATGCAGTCTAGTAGACTGGATCGGTTCTGAGAATACTTAAGCTAAGAGCTCCTTAGTTGTTTTTACTCTTATAGCTTATAGTTTATCTCTGAGACCTTAGGTGTTCCTACTGTGTGTGAGTGTTGTATGTAAGACTTTATTTACTTTATTTCTTGTCTTTCTTGTATGTCTTTCTGTTCATTAACCGTTACCTGTTCATTCCCTTTGGTGGTAATCAGGGTCCTTCTTAGGACTAGATTACAGTTGGCAGGGATTGATAGGAGACAGGGTTTACGCTGGTGGCCTGGACCTCTGTACCTTTAACAGTACCTCCAGGTAGAGGGATTAGTTAGGACCCCAGTTTAGGGTCAGCATAGACCCCGGTCACCCTCTAGCCGGAGACAGCGTATAACGTATTCTGTATTGACCCACTGGACTTTCTGTCAGGTAATTCTATGTTATCATATATCTATGCGCATGTTATATTGTATGTTGCCCTTTTGATATAGATTACTGTCATCACATATATATATATCTGCTATACAGCGTGACACTCACATTCTCTGTCTGTGGACAGCTGCTCTCAGTTCCACGTCCCCTCCCAGACTCTCTGACTAGATTCTCTGAGTCTTGCTTCCTAAAGCCTCATTTCCCATCCTTCTTACTAGCTCCACCCACCCATGTACTCTTTACTATCCAGCCTGGGATGAGACCATCCTCCCGTAGGGTACGTCCAGGGTGCCCGGCTGCTATAGTCTGTGTTGGGTGCAGGTGTTAGAGTCCTGGGTGGTGCTCCCTCCTTACCTGAGAGTGGAGTATCACACCTCTGGATGAGGTGCAATACCTATGTGGCAACTGAACCTTCAGAGGCGCCACACCTACACTCACAGGACTGGGTCTAGTTTGGAACGACTGTAGCTCTCTGCCAACTTATCCAATGTGCTTTCCGCACTCTATAGAAACTGTCCATACAAACGTTTCAAATGATCCCCTGACATCTAAATCTAATTTTCAGCTATTCTCCATTGATTTTCCTGCACATGACAACGTCGATCACCAACTCACTATGCTCCACTCTATTAGCCTAAAAGCGACATTCCCTAAATCACAATGAGGTCTTATAATAACATACACATACGTATTTATTAATTTCTGACAGTATCACCCATTTTTAAATCTGTCCCTCTTTTGCACATATCTCCCCACCTAATTATGCCTCTACAAGGTTTATTTATTTCTATTTATTTACTCATTGAAATAATACCATCATATTCCGCTGTGCTTTCCAGACATTATCATCACTGTCCCCATTGGGGCTCACAATGTAAATTTCCTATCACTATGTCTTTGGAGAATGGGAGGAAAACTGAGTATCCAGAGGAAACCCACGCAAACACGGGAGAACATGTAAACTCTTTGTAGTTGTTGTCTTTGGCGGGACTTGGACCCAAGACCCCAGCGCTGCAAAGCAATAGTGCTAATCACTGAGAAAATGTGCTGGTTCTATTTACCCTTCTGTTGCCAGTGTATCCATCCTGTAGTTCCAGGGTCGATTCTACGCAATGCAGCCTTTCTCTCAGCAGGCATCCTGCCAGGACAGCTGTGCTGTATCCAGAACAGATCTTCTGCTTCTATAATGAGGGATGATGTGGAAAGGGTGAATATCCATCCCAGTGCAGGAGCTCATACCAGAAAGCAGCAATGTGCATGTGTGCTGGTAACTGAAATGAGCAATGTATTATCTGATAGGCTGTATATAGGGGGTAATATATAGTGGGGACTGAAAGGTGAGAAATTCTGCAGGATGGAGCTCGGTATAGAGGGGACTTAAAGGAAAGATATACTGCAGGAAGACCTGTATACATAAGTGACTTAAAGAAAAGATATACTGCAAGATGGGCTGTACGGGTATCTGTATAGAGGCATTTGAGAGGATATACTGCAGGGAAGGGGCAAAATACAGGGGTTGAGATTAGTTGAGTCTGTCTGTCGTCTGCTGCAAAAAGATTAGTGATATGAAATTGGGAATGACGCTTTATTGATAGAGAAGTGCAGGACAGTTGAGCGGTGCTAGAACCAGCTAATGATGTAAGACTTCTGATCACCTCAAATGCTAAAATTGGTCAAGCAGGATACTGTACAGGAGTAGAAGTGCAGTGAAGGGTAAGGTGAATGCTACACAGGGCCGGCTCCAGGTTTTTATGGGCCCCGGGCGAAAGAGCCTCAGTGGGCCCCTTTAACACAGACCACGATTCATGATGCACAGATACGGCAGAGAAATATGGGTATAGTACAATGCCAAACACTTTACTTCTTCCATTACATGAGTGATATCTATTGTAAATTGTACAATAGCTCAAAAACCGCCAAATCCTCACAGCGCACAGTACAGACTGGACAGTCTCCCCCTCATCTCCCATATAATACCCCATGCAGGATGTCACCCCCCATATAATGCTCCATACAGAATACTGGACCCAAAATAATGCTCCATACAGAATACTGGACCCAATATAATGCTCCATACAGGATACTGGTCCCCATATAATGCTCCATACAGGATACTGGTCCCCATATAATGCTCCATACATAATATGGAGCTCTCCTCTGCGCTGTACTGCGTTCTGCACTGTTACGGCTCAGGAAAGGGCGCTGTGGAAAGACTCCCCATTATCATCATGATTTCCTCCCCATCATCATCATTGCCTCCTTATCATCATCATTGCCTCCCCATTATCATCAATGCCTGCCCATCATCATCATCTCCTCCCCATCATCATCAATGCCTGCCGATCATCATCATCTCCTCCCCATCATCAATGCCTGTCCATTATCATCATGGCCTCCCCATCATAATTATCGCCTCCCCATCATAATTATCGCCTCCCCATCATCATCAATGCCTCCCCATTATCATCAATGCCTCCCCATTATCATCAATGCCTGCCCATCATCATCATCGCTTCCCCATCATCATTATCGCCTCCCCATCATCATCAATGCCTCCCCATTATCATCAATGCCTCCCCATTATCATCAATGCCTGCCCATCATCATCTTCTCCCCATCATCAATGCCTGCCCATTATCATCAATGCCTGCCCATTATCATCATCTTCTCCCCATCATCAATGCCTGGCCTTTATCATCAATGCCTCCCCATTATCAGCAATGCCTGCCCATCATCACACACAGACAGCACACAAGCACTCTCTCACATACATACACACACACATACACACACACACACACACACACACAAAGCACCACACTACATACACACAGACACACACAGAGACACACACACGTCTCACCAGTCCAGCGTCCGCGCTCTCTGCCACAGCCGGCCGCTGAATGATGACGTCATTCAGTGGCGCTGCTGTGAGAGGAAGCGCCTGCGCCCCCTGGAGCCCGGAGCTGCGGCAGCGGAGGCACGGGAGAGGTGAGTATTGTGCCAGCTGATGCCGGGGCCCTGAGCAAGCGGGGGGGGCCCAGTGGCGGTGCTGACACCGCTCTCCTCCGCTAACGGGCGCGGGGGTGCCAGACGGCGAGTGGGCCCCCCCGCCTGCTCAGGGCCCCGGCACTTGCCCGGGTGTGCCGGGTGCTGACGCCGGCCCTGATGCTACACTTAGATGAGCTTGATGATTACTCAGAGATATAGGGCTAGTCAGAAGCACAGAGAGGTCCTGTAGCACTAAGGAGAAGCAAGTGCTGCTGGGAAATGTAGTTTTAGCAGATCAGAACAGGATCTCTCATTCTGCTAAGTGAAGCTGGATACATCAAGAAGCCGATAAAGATGAAGAAATACAAAGGTGCAAGAAAGAAATTGTATGTTGGGCTTAGTCCGTGTGTTAACATTAAGTAATATTTATTGTGCTTTGTGAAAAATTATGCAATTCTGACTACAGTCCTTTAAGTATGTCGTTCTCTTATCATTCTTCTCCTACTTCCCTGCTTATTCAGTGACACATTTGCTATATTCTCTCCCTTTCCTCTTCCCCTTACTACTGTGTTTCAGGGTTTAGTCCAACTTCTTTTCTCCTTACAGCTCCTATAGCACAACCTATCAGCATATTTGGATTTTGGTACTATCGCTATGTTGATGACAAGCAATTACTGTATATACAGTACCTATGTCCATGACATAAACTCTGCACTACTACATTACATCAATGATTGTATGTCCTCAATCTCTAACATCATTTCTTCTCTCAATCTGAAACTGAAAATTTCATAAATTCAGATTGTTCTGTTTCCTCCCACTAATAACTGATCTAAACCTAATATTTCCTTTGTATTGCGTGGTCCAACTTGTGGCAGCAAGTATGCCGTCTTTGAAATTTGGTCAGGTCTTGTCACCACACCTTACTTGCACCTTTATGCCATCTTCATTCCAAAAGTATGCTGCAGGCATCGGGTGACATCAGACAAATATCCGTTGGCATGCCATTTTAGTCAACAGACCTGCCAAGCTAACCATAGACCTAAATAGCCCAAATAGCAGTAAAATCATGGCTTCCAATGACCTCATAGACCACCGGAGCTGCCTGCGCTGTATCCATGGTGGTGACAGCAGCTGAGTATAGCTCAGTTTGCTATTTTTACTACAAACATGCCGTGGTAAAGTTTTTATGTAGCCTGGACAACCTCTTCAAGCCCTGGATATTCTTGCAAGGAACAACCTAATTTATTCAAATATTATCTCCACCATCTTTGTGATCCAATTAGAGTGAACTGTTGAGAGCCAGAAGCTCCACACACAAGCTCATGCTTAAGGCCCCGTCACACATAACGAGATCGCTAGCGAGATCGTTGATACGTCACGGGTTTTGTGACGCAATAACGATTTCGCTAGCGATCTTGTTACGTCTGACAGGTAGCAACGATCAGGCCTCTGCTGTGAGATCGCTGATCGTTACAAAGCTTCCTGGACCATTCCTGGGTCGTTGCGCTCCCGCTGGGCAGTGTGCATCGCTGTATTTAGACAAAAAAACCTGACTGGCACATCCAGACTAATGTGAACTAGGTGCAAACCAAGGGAAGCTACCCCCATGTAAAACATACAAAAAAAGGCTGCACTCAAGCATACTAAAGCATGACAATATGGAATACATGAAATTTAGAATAGCAATATGGCTTTGGAATATAAGGAAAAATTTGAGACGCTTAGTATAAACATTTGGCCAAACATTTTAAAGCCCACCAACCATCGTCAAGGTGGTCTCAATACTGGTGAGTCCCTGACCTAATGTGAACATACCTCTATTAGGCTGATATCTGAATTTCTGGGTGAATATGCACCTCTGTCAGCAATGCCTGCATTTATGGGTAAAGTAGGGACCTGGTGTAATTAAAATCACCACCTGGTGGGGGCGGAGTGCTCGGTCAGCAAGCTAACATTCATTGAGACCACCTTGACGATGGTTGGTGGGCTTTAAAATGTTTGGCCAAATGTTTATACTAAGCGTCTCAAATTTTTCCTTATATTCCAAAGCCATATTGCTATTCTAAATTTCACGTATTCCATATTGTCATGCTTTAGTATGCTTGAGTGCAGCCTTTTTTTGTATGCATCGCTGTATTTGATACCTAACCAACGACCTCGTTAGCGATTCAGAACTGAGACACGTAGGCGTGCATAAATTGGACTTTTCTGCGCCCCTTGTCCCCGATTGGTGGTCGCTACAGTGTTCTCATTTCCCGCCGTGCATAAAGAAAGCAACAGAATAGCGATTCCATCCTTTGTTTCTGACCTCGTGCTGGATTGCAGATCTTAGCAGAATTCTCCGGGCTGTGTGGAGTCACAGCCGAAGAACACTACAATCCACAAACCAGAACGCTTGTCAGGAACAAAGCCCAGATTAATGGATACAGAGTCACAGCCGAAGAACGCTGCTACGATCCGAACCAGAACGCAAACAGGAACAAAGGGACGGAATTGCTACAACGTGGCTTTATTTTAAACCTGCCGCCCAATCAGAACGCAGTAGCGTCCACCAATCAGAGATGATTGGTGACACAGTACAGCCCCTATCTGTTAGAACTCTCCTGTTAGTTTTTTTTTATCTTGCTGGTCACATGACCTTTGTGGCCTATTTAATCCTGCTCCGCCCTTCTGGCTTTGCTGGACTTCATTGTAATTTCTACTCTTAAGCTAGCCAGGTGCTTTGTTACCTTACTCAGATAGTTTTGCTAGGTCTTCGTTCAGAGTAGCTGAGGACTTTAGCGGGTCTGATCGCAGGATCAGGTTCCCCATTACATTGTAGGGATTGAGCTTAGTTTTATTGTAGGGACAGATATCCCTTTCCTTCCTTAGTGCTTGTAGCAGAACATAACAGTAAGTCCAGCCCAAAAATATCTCTAAGGAAAGATTTTCTGTTTCCATCATGGTGTCGTTTCAGGATTTGGCTCAACGCTGTATTGACTCTCTCTGGAGGTGCTGAGATCCAGCAACACGTGAGTAGTTGTTCTGGAGCACATTTCGAGGAGCCAAAGGTACGTTTGCCTGATTTATTTTTTGGTGAACAACAAGATTTTTTTTTCTTTTAAAAATGCTTGCTTGTTGTATTTCCGTTTGAGACCCAGATTCTCTGGTGATGAATCACAGCGCATAGGGTTCATAATGTCACTTTTGCGCAAAGAACCTCAGGAGTGGGCCTTTTCTCTGCAACCTAGTGATCCATGCTTTAGATCAGTGGATAGTTTTATTTCTGCTTTGGGGTTATTGTATGACGATCCTGATCGTGTTTCATCAGCTGAGACAGAATTGAGACGTTTGAGACAGGGATCAGGTAATATGGAAAAATATTGTACTTGTGTAGCCCTGGTCTGTAAGGCACACATAAAATCCTGGAGTCTGCACAGAAAGGTAACAGTTAAAGCTTACATCATCCATTCACACTTTAGACACACCCACTAGGGGTATATAAGCTAGTGATGTACAGCAGCGAGTGCTGAGTCTTCCAGGAGGTGAAGTGAAAGACAGTCACTCAGTTAGTTCCTGTCAGCAGTTCAGAAAGTGGAGGCTAGTAAGGGTGAGCCAGTTCATCCTAGCCTAGCCAGAGCTGTTCCTTAACCTGAAGACAGAGACAGTTTGATGGAAAGAAGAGTTAGCAGCAGAAACTTCAGTCGCCTGTCCCAAGGACAGTGAAGTTCAGTCGATGTGTTCCTGAACTAGGAGAATACTGAGAATCTGTCAGCGAGCTCCAAGGAAGAAGTAAGAAAGGATTGACTTGTACTACCATAGGAAGTGTGCAGTGCCTATGTTAAGAGTGGAAAGCAGGGCGAAGGGCACAGTGGAGAAGACAGAGCAGTGCCTTAGGTAGTGAATTACCTGCACTAATTATCCGGTCACTGGGGACCGAGGAGTTGCTATTGTTTCAGGCATAGTAACGAGAAAACCAGAGTCTCGCTGGACTATAAGTCGCAGGAGCAAGCCCTTAGTGTCGGTACGTAACCGGAGTCAGGGGAACAAGGACTTTGAGTTAAGCGCTTGACAAAAGTAAGGACTTAGTTTCACCATTTAGAAGGCTCCATCACAAAGCCGGCCGGGCAGTACAGCTATAGAGTTAGCTGGAGTATTCGGAGTTAACTACGCTTTATGCAAGTTGGACTCTTCTACAATCTGGAAGTTAAGGAGGCCTCTAACCTGCTCAGCTGTTACCTAGACGTGCATTCTCCACCCCGACCAGCTCCCCGGGACCTGCCTAAACATCTGACAAGTAAAAGGTATGGAAAGACGCTGGATGGTGTGAGACTGATTCATTTAACTGCACCCTACATCATTATAACCATAGACTCAGAGGGACAGTCCCACCTGTGGGGGACCCAACACCTAGCTGCTATAACATCCCCTCAGAGTTCTATTCAGCAGCGCTGGTCTTAGTGACTAGACAACTACAGGTGGCGTCACGAACTGTTATCTACCAAATCCCCTGTAAATAATTCCCCCATCATCGCCCTGACCGCCAGGGCCACAGACCGAGCCACCGCTACCAGTGACAACCCCCATAGACTTCCATGGGCTCGGCTCTGAGTACCCCATAGCCCTGGTAATCCGCAATTGTGGTGGCGGGTCAGCACAAACTTGGCGTCACGAACAGGATCCGAAACTTGCAGCATTGCGAGCCCTGTGTGCCTGTGGAGTGTTTCGGTGAAAAAGACTGTTTGTGCTTTTGGCGCCAAATACCGCCATATTTGCCGCCACATTCGCGCCCTGAGGCGCTGGAGAAGAAGGTGGGCGTACCTGAAAAGCGTGCAGAGTCTCGGACACGCCCCCGGCTCTGACTCAGCGGCAGGTCCTGCGACAGGAAGTGAACGCTCTGACATCAGAGCGCCTGCGACGAAGGTCCTGTCCCCATCACTGTGCTTGTGGAGCAGCAGCTTCTGGAAACGGTAGGCCCCGATTAACCAAGGAGGCACTAATATGTCGCAACAACCGGCCAACGGTGCGGCCCCAGCCGGAGGCCCCGACCCCGCACCGCGTGGCATTGTAGCGCCGGATGGGGGCGCAGGCCCAGCACCCGGCCCGGTAGTCCCGCTCATGCCACTAACGCTCCCATATATGCCTGGGGCGAAATGGCTTCCCCAGTACAGCGGCGAGCCAGGCACTTTAGCAGGATTCAAACGGAAGATATGCAGTGTCCTGGAAATGTACTCCATGTCTGAGAGGCAAAAAGCTGCAGTATTAATAGGGCAGCTAACTGGCGCTGCTGAGAGAGAAGTGGAGACTTGGGCTACCACGGACCAGGAGTTGGTGCCTGCGATCCTCTTAAAGTTACAGGCCATTTTTGAAGATCGCACCGAAACAGATCTCCGGATGGCATTCTACAACTGTTCACAGCAACCAAGTGACAGTATAAGGGACTATGCCTGCCGACTACAAGGGGCCCTGAGAGCCCTCAAGCAGGTTAATACCATAAGTGTCATTGATGAAAGTAAGATGCTGAAAGAACAATTTGTGCAAGGACTGAGGTCCCAATCGGAACGCAGAACTGTAAATTGGTGGTCTTTAGATCATCCAGATGCCACCTTGATGCCCTAAAGGACATGGCAATAAAAGGACTGCGACCCCTGGGCAAACCTGAAGTGGCAACCCAACATCACCAGGGTGAAGTCACTCTGGAACCGGCAGTAACCACCTTTTCCCCGCTAGCGGCAGAAGCCAAAACGCAGGTGACGCCCCCTAGTGAACTGGACTGTCTGCGCTCGGAAGTGCGCCAGTTGACTAAAAATCTGGCTGCTGTGATGAGTGCCCTGCAGCTGCGGAAAGAGGAAGAAGGAAAGATCTTATTAGCCGACTGCCCGGAGGATGTCCCATGGATGAACCGGAGGAGAAGGAGGACGTCGCCCCACCGGAGGAGGACAACGCCACCCCCAGGAGCGACCCCTGATCAGCACCCTCCTCGCCGGGAGATCATCTGTTACCGCTGCAACCGGAAAGGTCATATGTCTACACAGTGTCCTTTAAACGGGCAGAACCTGGGTTCGAGGGCCAACACCCAGGTGGAGACTCGTCAGGCCCCTTAGATTGGAACCGCAGGTTCGTGGGTGGACGACCCTACCTGTCCATCATTCTGGACGGGATTGCAGTTCCGGCGTTGCTAGATACTGGGTCTCAGGTGACCATAATACCTGATGTCCTATATACGAAGTTCTGGTCTATGGATAGTCTTCAACCCCCGAGCCCTGACTTTACCGTGTATGCTTCTAATGGTCTCCCTGTGGAAGTACTCGGGACCAAAAGTGTGGATGTGAAAGTGGGCAGAGAGGAGTTGAAAGACCAGGGGCTTCTAGTAGTAAAGACTGTAAATGAAGAGAACGGTTTAAATATAATTTTGGGTACTAACATTATCAGTAACTGTCTGGGAGAAGTTGTGTTTCTACTCCAACAGCTCGCTGAGATTGCCCGACCAAGGCAGAAGGGAGTGATCCAGAGAGAGATCCGGGCCCTGATGTGTCAGCAGCAAGCGAAGCTTACAGACGGCGAGATTGGTAATGTACGGGTCACCGACTCGAATCCTATTGTGATACCCCCAATGAGTGAAATGATAATATGGTGTAGGGCAGCCATAGGTCTGAGAGGACAGAACTACCAAGCAGTAGTAGAACCCCATCGTTCAGAACATAGACCCACACTCATGACAGCGAGGGGGGTAGTGGAAGTGATAAATGGGAGAGTACCGGTACGGCTTCTCAACTGGGGAGATGACGAAGTAAATTTACCCCGTTATGCAACAGTTGCTAAATTACATGCCGTTGATAATAATTCTATTCTCCCGACTGAGTCCTTAGTCTCCCGCCAACTAGTGGAGGATAATGACCCGGCAACTCAGGTGGCGGATTGGTGTCAGCAACTCCATGTCGGGACAGACACCACTCCCGCCCACCAGAAACAAGGGGTATTACGGGTGGTACAAGAGTACGCACAAGTGTTTAGTAAACACCCCCTCGACTTTGGGGCCATTAAGGGAGTACAGCATCATATCCCTACAGGTGGTCATCCTCCCATCAAAGAGCGGTACAGGCCTATACCTCCAGCCCACTATCAGAAAGCTAAGGAAATGTTACATGATATGAAGGAAGCCGGGGTGATAAGGGATAGTTGTAGCCCCTGGGCAGCACCTCTAGTTCTGGTTAAAAAGAAAGATGGTAGTATGAGAATGTGTGTGGACTAAGGCAAGTGAATCGCATAACACATAAAGATGCTTACCCATTACCACGAATTGAGGAGTCCTTAGCTGCTCTGAAAACGGCTAACTACTTTTCTACCCTTGATCTGACTAGTGGGTACTGGCAAGTGGCTGTGGCTGAGGAGGATCGTGAGAAAACGGCTTTCACCACCCCAATGGGGCTCTGTGAGTTCGACAGAATGCCGTTTGGGCTCAGCAGTGCCCCGGGAACATTTCAGAGAGTGATGGAGAACTGCCTGGGACATCTCAATTTTGAAACCGTGCTGCTATACCTAGACGACGTCATCGTGTATTCCAAGACATATGAGGACCATCTGAAGCACCTGGCAGAAGTATTCGAGTCCCTGTCCAGGTACGGGATGAAGTTGAAACCCTCAAAATGCCATCTACTCAAACAGAAGGTACAATACTTGGGGCACATCGTCAGTTCAGAGGGAGTAGCGCCGGACCCAGAGAAAGTCACCGCCATCCAGAAATGGCCGGAGCCGAAGAACCTCAAGGAAGTGCGACAGTTCCTGGGATTAACGGGTTACTATAGGAGGTTTGTGAAAGATTACACGAAGAAGGCAGCGCCTCTACAGGACCTCCTAGTAGGACAATCCCTAAAGAGCAGAAACCTCCCTTTAATTGGGGTAAGGAACAGGCTGAAGCATTCCAAAAGATGAAAGAGATCCTTACAGGTGATGAAATCTTGGCCTATCCTGATTACAGCCAACCGTTCCTGCTGTACACCGATGCCAGCAATGAAGGCTTGGGAGCAGTTCTCAGTCAGAAGCAGAATGGCCAAGAAAAAGTCATCGCATATGCCAGCAGAAAACTCAGGCCAACTGAGAGGAATCCGGAAAATTATAGCAGCTTCAAGCTGGAGTTTCTGGCGCTGGTCTGGGCCATTACTGAAAGATTTAAGCACTACCTTGCCTCCAACAAGTTCACGGCGTACACAGACAACAACCCGTTAACGCACCTGGAAACAGCCAAGCTGGGAGCCATGGAGCACGTTGGATGGCTCGGTTGTCAAATTATCAGTTTACCATCAAGTACCGGGCAGGCCGTAAGAATGCTAACGCCGACGCATTGTCCCGAATGCCGCATGAATCTGACACGGAAGAAGAATCGGACGACCTGGAAGAAATTGAGCTACCTGCGTTCCATCGAAATGGGATAATCCATGAGCAGCATGTCCACAGAAAGCAGTATGGTGCAACGTTAAATCCCTTACCCCATCACAGCTGGAAAGAGACTCAGGATAGCGATCCAGTGGTCAGCCGTATCAAGGAGTTGTTAAGACAGGAAGGTTCCTCCTTGGAAAAAGATGCACCTATGTCAGCAAAGCTCCTGTGGAATGAGAAAAGCCGGTTGTTCCTATACCGTGAGAAGTTGTGCAGGAGATACGTCAACCCCAGGACCCATGAGATGGTATGGCAGATAGTGGTCCCCAAGGCAGACGTCCAAATGGTGTTGGAAGCCTACCACGATCAAGCGGGACACTTTGGCTGGAGAAAGCTGGAGACTCTGTTGAGGTGCCGGTTCTACTGGGTAGGAATGCGCAGCTCCATCGAGAGGTGGTGTCGGAACTGTGGACCCTCTGGTCTCAGACGAAAGGACTACGGTAGTCAGAAGGCACCCCTGCAGCCTATCCGGACGACTCGTCCCTTGGAGATCGTGGCCTTGGACCACGTCAAATTGTCGCCAGCAGGTCTGGATACTCATATGCCCTGACCATGGTGGATCATTATTCGAGATTTTTGGTGGTCATTCCCGTCAAGGATCAGACAGCAGTGACGGCAGCAAGGACCTTCCAAGCAAGCTTCTGCAGACCACATGGGTATCCGGAGCAGGTACTGACTGATCAAGGCCCTGCTTTTGAAGCGGATCTGTTTAAGGAATTTTGTCACTTGTATGGGTGTAAGAAAATTAGAACGACGCCATACCACCCCCAAACCAACGGCCTTTGCGAGAAAATGAACCACATTGTCGTTGACTTGCTAAAATCCATACCACTGGAAGAAAGAAATCGGTGGCCAGAATTGTTACCTGACCTAGTTGACTTGTACAACCACATACCAGTGAGTTCTACCAACTGCACACCAGCTTACCTTATGAGAGCAAGGCCTGGAAGACTGCCAATGGATTTGGAACTTGGTGTGGTGGAACCAGAGGCAGATGACACTGTTGAAGGTTGGGACACAAATCGGCAAGAGCAATACAGAAGAGTGCAAGCCTGCGTAGAAGAAAGTCTTAATAAAGCACGGGAAAAGCAGGAGACTATTTACAACAAGAATGCTCCCGCTAAGCCTTTCACGCCTGGAGAAATTGTGTTAAAAAGGAAAAGGAAGCTGCACAAGTTGGACAACCAGTGGGAACAAGAACCATATGTCGTACAGGAGTCCAAATTTGATAACAGAAAAGTCTGTATCATCAGCAAGGATGGAGGAAAAACGACTGCCACTGTGTCAAGAGATCATTTAAAGTTGTGTCCAGACCATTTGAAGCTTCGGGAAGATAACCCTATTGTGAATCAAGAAGAGAGTGTTGAAGCGGTTATACACACGGATCTGGGAGATTTACCTGCGGATTGGCCCAGACTGGGAGATGCGGTAATCATTCCTGTGTTGCAGTTTTATCAGCCACAAGAGGAAACTCCACCTCCAGTCATGCCCATTGTGCCAACAGAGCCAGTTCTGGAGGTACCTATTCCAGCAGAACCCCAGCCTGCAGAACCTCAAGAAGTAGAATCACCAGAAGCAGTGCCCCATGCTATGGGATCCCCTGGTGAAGCTGACTCACACCGCCCAGCCCTCAGTACGCTTGCCAGATCCATAGAAAGATTGAGACAGTATTATAGTTTGTCGTTACGCAGAACAGATAGATCAGAGACCGTTATACCTGATGCTACTCCACGTAGATCAGAACGTACAACGAAAGGGAAGCTACCTATTCGTTATCAACAGTAGTCCTAACAAACTAGTTTATTATGACTCAGAAAAGGTTTATTATTTATGACCAATTGTATAAAGTTGTATAAAGAAGTTTATTGCACTTGAAGGAATTTCAAGTATTGTGATATAATGTGAATTACTTGAAAATGTCTTATAATGGACTGCGTGGCTGAGGACTGAGCCAGCCCAAAAACTGTATCCTGTAAATAGTTGCACTACGGTGCCTTGTCTTGGTTTCACACGAAGCCTTGACTAACCTCTGAACCGAAAACCCGTATGGTGTGGCACTGAGTGAGGTCTGCAGTCAGAAGTCCTGCAGCCCACCCAGGACCCACGTTGAAGGTTTGGTGCGGGTCCTTCACAAGAATACTGTGTATTTATTGAGTGTCTTGATGTTGTGATACTTTTGTATTTTCTATTGTCCATAATGTAACGTTTAAGATTTCATACCTCCCGGATGGGATGAGTTTCATGTTATTGTTTAAATGCAAAACAGAATGTCTTTCTTTTTATATTTTACAGCCCGGGAGTGCTGTGTTTTACCAAGGGGGGATGTGTAGCCCTGGTCTGTAAGGCACACATAAAATCCTGGAGTCTGCACAGAAAGGTAACAGTTAAAGCTTACATCATCCATTCACACTTTAGACACACCCACTAGGGGTATATAAGCTAGTGATGTACAGCAGCGAGTGCTGAGTCTTCCAGGAGGTGAAGTGAAAGACAGTCACTCAGTTAGTTCCTGTCAGCAGTTCAGAAAGTGGAGGCTAGTAAGGGTGAGCCAGTTCATCCTAGCCTAGTCAGAGCTGTTCCTTAACCTGAAGACAGAGACAGTTGATGGAAAGAAGAGTTAGCAGCAGAAACTTCAGTCGCCTGTCCAAGGACAGTGAAGTTCAGTCGATGTGTTCCTGAACTAGGAGAATACTGAGAATCTGTCAGCGAGCTCCAAGGAAGAAGTAAGAAAGGATTGACTTGTACTACCATAGGAAGTGTGCAGTGCCTATGTTAAGAGTGGAAAGCAGGGCGAAGGGCACAGTGGAGAAGACAGAGCAGTGCCTTAGGTAGTGAATTACCTGCACTAATTATCCGGTCACTGGGGACCGAGGAGTTGCTATTGTTTCAGGCATAGTAACGAGAAAACCAGAGTCTCGCTGGACTATAAGTCGCAGGAGCAAGCCCTTAGTGTCGGTACGTAACCGGAGTCAGGGGAACAAGGACTTTGAGTTAAGCGCTTGACAAAAGTAAGGACTTAGTTTCACCATTTAGAAGGCTCCATCACAAAGCCGGCCGGGCAGTACAGCTATAGAGTTAGCTGGAGTATTCGGAGTTAACTACGCTTTATGCAAGTTGGACTCTTCTACAATCTGGAAGTTAAGGAGGCCTCTAACCTGCTCAACTGTTACCTAGACGTGCATTCTCCACCCCGACCAGCTCCCCGGGACCTGCCTAAACATCTGACAAGTAAAAGGTATGGAAAGACGCTGGATGGTGTGAGACTGATTCATTTAACTGCACCCTACATCATTATAACCATAGACTCAGAGGGACAGTCCCACCTGTGGGGGACCCAACACCTAGCTGCTATAACATCCCTCAGAGTTCTATTCAGCAGCGCTGGTCTTAGTGACTAGACAACTACAGGTGGCGTCACGAACTGTTATCTACCAAATCCCCTGTAAATAATTCCCCCATCATCGCCCTGACCGCCAGGGCCACAGACCGAGCCACCGCTACCAGTGACAACCCCCATAGACTTCCATGGGCTCGGCTCTGAGTACCCCATAGCCCTGGTAATCCACAATTGTGGTGGCGGGTCAGCACATACTCACTTCCGTCGGTGGTCTACTCAGGTGGGGTGGAACAATTCAGCTTTGAAAAGTTTATTTCTTGCAGGGCTAAGTGAAAGGGTTAAAGATTTGCTGATTGCTTATCCTATACCTGGTACCTTGCAAGAGGCTATGCAATTAGCCATACGGGTGGATAGGAGACTGCGTGCAAGGGTTAATGAGAGTAAATCCTCTGCCTTGTCAGCTCCAAGTCTAGAGAGGGACTGTACTGACATTGGAGAGCCAATGGAAATGGGAGCGATGACACTTCGCTCTCAGGAAAAAGACCGCAGGTATTCTGAAGGTTTGTGCTTTTATTGCGGCAAATCTGACCATTTCATTAAGAATTGTGTGCTTCGTATGAACAAAGAAAAAAAAAAAGGTCAGTTCCGCCCGTATAGCCTGTTTAAATACTAAGGGTGTCTTTCTTTCTGCCACTACTACTGCTGCTCAGGAAGAATTAATGGATTTTTGGGTATTTGTCTATTGTGGTTCTACGCTGAATGTGATTGATGGGGGATTCTTGGAAAAACTTAAATTAAAACCCAAACCTTTGCCATCCCCTATTGCCGTAGTTTCTGTTGATGGCTCTCCCTTGAAGAATGTTACTCACAAGGTCTGTGAATTTCCCCTCACTATTAATGGTGTTCATCAAGAGAATTTGGATTTGGTAGTATTGAATAATTTACCTTCTCCGGTGATTTTGGGGTTACCCTGGTAAAATTGCACAATCCGGTACTGGATTGGTCTACCAATGAAATTAAGTCCTGGAGCTCTCAGTGTTATGACAAGTGTTGTAATGGGCGTATTGCTGCTGTGGATAAAGGGGAACTACCTGTACCTATTCAGGATTTTTGGAAAGTTTTTTCTGAGAAGGAATCGCAGATTTTGCCTCCCCATAGAGATTATGATTGTACTATTGAATTTGTCCCTGGAGCGACTCTTCCTAAAAGTCGGTTATTTAATCTTACTATTCCTGAGAGAAAGGCTTTGGAGGAATACATACAGACAAGCTTGGCCGCCGGTCACATTAGGCCTTCCAAGTCTCCTGTGGCTGTTGGATTTTTTTTTGTGAAAAAAAAGAACGGCGGTTTACGTCCTTGTCTGGACTTTCGTGAGATTAATAAAATCACTGTACGCAATCCTTACCCACTGCCATTGATTCCTGATTTGTTTAACCAGTTAGCGGGGGCCAAGTGGTTTTCTAAAATTGATCTTCGGGGGGCATACAATTTGTTGCGCATGAAGGAGGGTGACGAATGGAAGACTGCTTTTAACACTCCTGTGGGTCATTTTGAGAATCTGGTTATGCCTTTTAGCCTTACCAATGCTCCTGCATTTTTTCAGAATCTTATTAATGACATCCTTAGACCTTTGATCGGCAAAAATGTGGTTGTGTATTTGGATGACATTTTGATTTATTCGGCGGATCTGGAGTCTCATTGGCGGAGCGTGCATGAGGTATTACAGTTATTGAGTGACAATTCGCTTTTTGCTAAACTGGAGAAATGTGAGTTCGCTGTACAGAGAATTAGTTTTTTGGGCTACATTATCTCCAGCGAAGGTTTTGAGATGGACCCGGTGAAAGTTCAAGCTGTGCAGGAATGGCCTAGGCCTATTGGTTTGAAATTGTTACAGAGGTTTTTGGGTTTCGCCAATTATTATAGAAAATTCATTAAAAATTTTTCTATTATTGTCAAACCACTGACCGATCTCACCAGGAAAGGTGCTAATGCGGTTCAGTGGACTACTGAGGCCATGGAAGCTTTTGTGTTTTTAAAGGAGAGGTTCAGCTCTGCTCCCATCCTTATGCAGCCTGATGTGACTAAACCATTTTTGGTTGAGGTTGATGCTTCTTCTGTGGGCGTTGGCGCGGTGTTGTCTCAGGAAAACACGGATGGAATACATCCTTGTGCCTTTTTTTCAAAAAAATTTTCTGAGACTGAACTGAATTATGATATTGGTAATCGGGAATTGTTGGCCATTAAACTCGCATTTGAAAACTGGCGGCATCTCTTGGAAGGTGCTGAATTTCCTGTTCAAGTTTTCACGGATCATAAAAATCGAATCTATCTGTATGCTGCCAAATGCTTGAATGCCCGTCAGGCTAGGTGGGCACTGTTTTTCTCGCGGTTTAATTTTTCTGTTACTTACATCCCGGGTACTAAGAATGTGATAGCCGATGCTTTGTCTCGCAGTTTTTCTCCCATGGTTGGTGCTGAGGAGGAGGAGAACATTTTACAAGAAGGGGTTGTGATTGCTGCTTTGGACTCTGTGTTGGAAGATGAGATTCTTAAAGCACAGGAGAATGCCCCATCTAACACTCCCCATGGGAGGTTGTTTGTGCCTGGGACCTTTAGGAGAGATTTGTTTGTGGAGTGTCATGAGTCTCGGTTGGCAGGTCATCCTGGAATCTCTGAGACCAAGAGACTTGTGGGTCGCAGTTTTTGGTGGCCGGGATGGCAGAAGGAAGTCATTAAGTGGGTGCGTCAATGTACTGTGTGTGCTAGATCTAAGTCTTCACATACTCCTGCTGCGGGGTTGCTTTGCCCTTTGGAGGTTCCTAGTGCACCTTGGACACATTTGGCTATGGACTTTATTACTGACCTTCCCCCCTTGAGGGTCTCACTGTCATCTGGGTGGTCGTGGACCGTTTTAGCAAGATGTGTCACTTGGTTCCTTTCATCAAACTGCCCTGCGCTAAAACTCTCGCTAAGGCCTTTGTCAAGGAAATTGTCAGACTACATGGCGTTCCTACTGACATTGTTTCCGATAGGGGACCTCAGTTCGTGGCTCGTTTTTGGCGCGCCTTTTGTGACAGGTTGGGAGTTCATTTGTTGTTTTCATCTGGATATCATCCTGAGTCTAATGGCCATGCTTTGCACGCAGAAAAGGTGAACGGATGGACTCTACATGCCTGGTTCCACCGTGAAGCATGGAGGAGGTGGTGTGATGGTGTGGGGGTGCTTTGCTGGTGACACTGTTGGGGATTTATTCAAAATTGAAGCGGTGAGCAGTCCAGCTCACCCCAAACCATCTGGATTGGGTTCAGGTCTGGTGACTGTGGAGGCCAGGTCATCTGGCATAGCACCCCAACACTCTCTTTCTTGGTCAAATAGCCCTTACACAGCCTGGAGGTGTGTTTGGGGTCATTGTCCTGTTGAAAAATAAATGATGGTCCAACTAAACACAAACCGGATGGAATAGCATGCTGCTGCAAGATGCTGTGGTAACCATGCTGGTTCACATGCCTTAAATTTTGAATAAATCCCCAACAGTGTCACCAGCAAAGCATCCCCACACCATCACACCACCTCCTCCATGCTTCACGGTGGGAACCAGGCATGTAGAGTCCATCCATTCACCTTTTCTGCGTGCAAAACAGTAATCAAAGCAAAAGGTGGCTACTTTGAAGAACCTAGAATATAAGACATATTTTCAGTTGTTTCACACTTTTTTGTAAAGTGTAATGTATAATTCCACATGTGTTAATTCATAGTTTTGATGCCTTCAGTGTGATTCTACAATTTTCATAGTCATGAAAATACAGAAAAATCTTTGAATGAGAAGGTGTGTCCAAACTTTTGGTCTGTACTCAGCGTCGGACTGGAACACCTTGGGCCCACCAGAGAAAATCATTCTTGGGGCCCACTATGTAGCTACATAGAAATAAATACAAGACCACAAATTGTGCAGTAAAACACACTAATATCAGGGTATAATATAAGGTAGTACATGTCTTAATTATGTAGCAGGAGTTGGGGTAGCCTCCCTCATAGATTATAAAGCAGCCCCCTCATAGGGGATAATGCTGCCCCCCTCATAGAGGATAATGCTGCCCCCCCTCATAGGATATAATGCTATATATATATAGATAGATAGATAGATAGATAGATAGATTTGATAGATAGATAGATAGATAATAGATAGATACCATATATACTCGAGTATAAGCCGACCCCCTAATTTTGCCACAAAAAACTGGGAAAACGTATCGACTCGAGTATAAGCCTAGGGTGGAAAATGAGATTATGCCCCATATGCTGCCCCATGTATTATGCCCCACAAGATGCTCCATAGATTGTGCCCCATATGCTGCCCATGTATTATGCCCCCATAGATTGTGCCCCCATAGATGCTCCACAGATTGTGCTCTCATAGATGCTCCATAGATTATGCCCCCATAAATGCTCCTTAGATTATGCCCCCATAGATGCTCCATAGATTATGCCCCCATAGATGCTCCATAGATTATGCCCCCATAAGTGCTCCTTAGATTATGCCCCCATAGAAGCTCCATAGATTGTGCCCCCATAAATGCTCCTTAGATTATGCCCCCATAGATTATGCCCCCATAAGTGCTCCTTAGATTATGCCCCCATAGAAGCTCCATAGATTGTGCCCCCATAAATGCTCCTTAGATTATGCCCCACCATAGATGCCCATAGATTATGCCCCCATAAATGCTCCTTAGATTATGCCCCCATAGAAGCTCCATAGATTGTGCCCCTATAAATGCTCCATAGATGCTCCATAGATTATGCCCCAATAGATTATGCCCCATAAATGCTCCTTAGATTATGCCCCCATAGAAGCTCCATAGATTGTGCCCCCATAAATGCTCCTTAGATTATGCCCTGTAACATTTCCAGGGGATATAGCTCTAGGATCG
>JARQOD010006607.1:0-42188 GCA_033576555.1 Oophaga sylvatica | reverse complement strand
GGGATGCAGGTATGGACAGCTGTCGTCATCCTTTTAGATAGATAAGAATTAATATATGTCTATTTATGCTTTAAAGAGAATCAGTCACCCTGAGATGCATATGAACTATTAATATGGGCAAACAGTTAATTTAAATGTTAAGCTAGTCCTAACCGTATGCCTCATGTTAATGGTCCTGCTGTGGAGAAATG
Source organism: Oophaga sylvatica (assembly GCA_033576555.1). Lineage (NCBI taxonomy): Eukaryota > Metazoa > Chordata > Amphibia > Anura > Dendrobatidae > Oophaga > Oophaga sylvatica. Next base: position 41,997 of record JARQOD010006607.1, on the reverse strand, counting down.
TTATATTCTGTCTTTATGCTAATGATCAGCCCAATAACTCATCATAACACACAATTTCATCTCCTTTGAAGGTGGAAATGGGTCCCCTTACCTATTCGCCTGTGTGCAGTTGCACAAATAACATGTTCATCTCTGAATGTGACCATAGGAAGGATGACACTACAGCTACAGAGGTGACCGTCTGATAGCCTAGCTCAACTACCCACCTCTCCTGAAGACCCTTTCAGCTTTTTGAGACTTGGGTGGAGGACATCATCTCTGAAAATAGGGTCACACAGCTGCACCCCAACAGTTTAAGCAGCATTCTTAGATGAGTAACTACCCTAAGAGCAGAGGGATGGACGTAGCCTCTTGCTTTGTCACTGAAAATGATTTAATTCTCCAGGGATTACTCCGGAGTGGTTGTTGTGGTGGGATGCAGGTCTGGACAGCTGTCGTCATCCTTTTAGATAGATAAGAATTAATATATGTCTGTTTATGCTTTAAATAGAATCAGTCACCCTGAGATGCATATGAACTATTAATATGGGCAAACAGTTAATTTAAATGTTAAGCTAGTCCTAACCGTATGCCTCATGTTAATTGTCCTGCTGTGGAGAAATGTTATATTCTGTCTTTATGCTAATGATCTGCCCAATAACTCATCATAACACAATTTCATCTCCTTTGAAGGTGGAAATGGGTCCGCTTACCTATTGGCCTGTGTGCAGTTGCACAAATAACATGTTCACCCCTGAATGTGACCATAGGAAGGATGACACTACAGCTACAGAGGTGACTGTCTGATAGCTAGCTCAACTACCCACCTCTCCTGAAGACCCTTTCAGCTTTTTGAGACTTGGGTGGAGGACATTATCTCTGAAAATAGGGTCCCACAGCTGCACCCCAACAGTTTGAGCAGCACTCTTAGATGAGTAAATACCCTAAGAGCAGAGGGATTTACGTAGCCTCTTGATTTGTCACTGAGGATGATTTAATTCTCCAGGGATTACTCCGGAGTGGTTGTTATGGTGGGATGCAGGTCTGGACAGCTGTCATCATACTATTAGAAAGATAAGAATTAATATATGTGTGATATGTGTGTTTATGCTTTAAAGAGAATGGGTCACCAGTGAGATGTATATGACCTGTTAATATGGGCATACAGGTAATAGAAATATTAAGCTAGTCCTAACTGTATGCCTTATGTAAATGGTCCGGTTGTGGAGAAATGTTATATTCTGTCTTTATGCTAATCATCAGCCCAATATCTCATCATAATGTACAATTTCATCTGCTTTGGAGGTGGAAATGGGTCCCCTTTCCTATTGGCCTGTGTGCAGTTGCACCAATGACATATCCGCCCGTCCACCTCTGAATGTCACCATAAAAAAGATGGCTCTACAGCTACAGAGGTGACCGTCTAATAGCCTAGCTCAACTACCCACCTCTCCTGAAGACCCTTTCAGAATTTTGAGACTTGTGTGGAGGACATCATCTCTGAAAATAGGGTCCCACAGCTGCACCTCAACAGTTTGAGCAGCACTCTTAGATGAGTAAAAACCCTAAGAGCAGAGGGATGGACGTAGCCTCTTGCTTTGTCAATGAGGATGATTTAATTCTCCAGGGATTACTCCAGAGTGGTTGTTGTGGTGGGATGCAGGTCTGGACAGCTGTCGTCATCCTTTTAGATAGATAAGAATTAATATATGTCTGTTTATGCTTTAAATAGAATCAGTCACCCTGAGATGCATATGAACTATTAAATGGGCATACAGGTAATTTAAATGTTAAGCTAGTCCTAACTGTATGCCTCATGTTAATGGTCCTGCTGTGGAGAAATGTTATATTCTGTCTTTATGCTAATGATCAGCCCAATAACTCATCATAACACACAATTTCATCTCCTTTGAAGGTGGAAATGGGTCCCCTTACCTATTGGCCTGTGTGCAGTTGCACAAATAACATGTTCACCTCTGAATGTGACCATAGGAAGGATGACACTACAGCTACAGAGGTGACCTTCTGATAGCCTAGCTCAACTACCCACCTCTCCTGAAGACCCTTTCAGCTTTTTGAGACTTGTGTGTTTTCTGAAAATAGGGTCCCACAGCTGCAGCCCAACAGTTTGAGCAGCACTCTTAGATGAGTAACTACCCTAAGAGCAGAGGGATGGACGTAGCCTCTTGCTTTGTCACTGAGGATGATTTAATTCTCCAGGGATTACTCCGGAGTGGTTGTTGTGGTGGGATGCAGGTCTGGACAGCTGTCGTCATCCTTTTAGATAGATAAGAATTAATAGATGTGTGTTTATGCTTTAAAGAGAATCTGTCACCCCGAGATGTATGTGACCAATTAATATGAGCATACAGGTAATGTAAATGTTAAGCTAGTCCTAACTGTATGCCTCATATTAATGGTCCTGTTGTAGAGATATCTTATGGAAGCCTGGAAGAAATTATTAACATACAGACAGTATATAACATTTCTCCACAAGATCTTTTATATGAGGCATACATTTATATCTATTTCTTTATTAACTGTGTGCCCATATTAATAGGTCATATATGTCCCATGGGGTGACAGTTTCCTTTTAATAATGAGTGAGTGAATGCTTAAATGAAATGGTAACTATAGGAAGCCAGGAATGGATGTCTGACATCCCATGATCTATGCAGACTAGCTACATACTTCATGTATATAGGTTGTCAACAAGTGTCATTTTATGATAGGCAGGAACAGGGCCTCCATCAGTGCATTACTGCACTTACTAGTGTACGGGGCCCGGGGAGCAGAAGCATAGAGGGGGGGGGTCAGACATGGTTCAGTTCCTTCGATCGTGTGCAATACTCTTTGTTGTTTTTATATTATGTTTCTCTGTTCTCACAAAATGATCTTACTTTCATTGTGTTGATTAGTTATGTGTGTTGTCTTTTTTTTGTGGTTTTCTTCTCTTTTGTTATTGGCACTGTAACTTTTCACGTTATGTAATTGACCAAAGGATTTAACTAAATGACTCTGATCAAAAATAGATTTAGTTAGCAAAATATTTAGTGGTAATGTGCTATGAAGCTTTTATGTTTTGGGCATTGACCACTCTCTGTTTATTGTTATCCAATATATTTGTGAGATGATTAAAAGTCACTTAGTGCAGAAATTCAGGATAGCCTATATTTCTATTTCCTATATTTCATATTTGGTGCTGAAATTCAAGAAAGGCCAAATTAGTAAGAGTCCTATCTTCTCAAACACATTCGTCAACAATAACCAGAAAATGACCAATACTTTTAATCATAGTTTAAAGTTTTGCAATTTACTTTAAAATTCGTCACCCCTTATACCATAAAATATTAAATAAAAGAAATGGCTTTTCTAATAGACTGACATGTTCTGAAGAGATCCCTTAATAGCAGTCACCTCATTATCATAACAGGCAGGATTAAAATAATACAATAATTTTAATTTCTATAGCGCCAACATATTCCGCAGCACTTTACATTTTAGAGGGGATTTGTACGGACAATAAAAGACATTACAGAATAACAAAACAACAGATACCAAGAGGAATGAGGGCCCTGTTCTCAAGCTTATAATCTGAGAGAGAGATAACAGAATTCACCATTCACAGTATGTAGTGTCACAGCTCACCTCTTCTCCCTTCCTACACAATGACATCTGCATGTCACTAAAACATGAGAACATGAATATAAAACTCTCCCAAGGAAACAGAGTTCCCTATAATGTCCTATGATATACATGCATATGTCCAATGTCCTTATCTCCAATCAGGCAAGAAAGCAGCTTCCATAAATGTACAGGAAACAGATTACAATTATCTGCAATCAGAAGTACAGATTATAAAAAAGATGATCACAATCTGATTTCAAGTAGTTTAAAAAATGTATTTGACACATTCCATTAAAGAAAAATAAATAAAATTATACCTAAAAAAAGTTTTGGATATTTTAAGAAATGTTTAGAGTAGAGTAGGGCCCTGCCAAAAGAGTCTACCTTGTCGTGGTGGCAGGCTTTAAAAATCTTTTGGTCAAAACAAAAGCTGATGGTTATGTATGTGATATGGTTCCATGGGAACTGTTACTGTGTGATTGGTGAGGACGGTGGGGGCAGAAGAGTTTTTCCAAGGGTGGGCGGTGGGACTGTGGAAAGTTTGAGGGGTGGAGGCAGAACTTGGGTGGAGCCTGGGTGGAGTCTCAAGGGAGCCTGAAAATTTTGCCAATATGAGGCCCTGAAATTCCTTTTGGCAGCTCTGATCAGGAACATAGTTAGCTAGCTTACATAATATGTGATAATGAAACTATCAAAATGGTGAGATACTGTGAAAGAAATGATAATTCCATTGTCTGACCCTTGACCTTAATATCTCTTGCTACATGTATCAGAGATAGAATAACTGTTATTGCTTTGCGATAGTTCCTTTTCCTATTTTCCTTTATTTTCCCTTGTTTCCCATATTTTTCCTTTTCTTTTCCTTCATGTTGTGTAACTCAGTTTTGTAATAATAATTAGAACATTTCCAATAAAAACAATTTGAACAAGAAATAGAATATCTGCTTAGTAAAAAAATGCTTTTGTGACTCCTTTGTGAACATCATGTGCTAAAGAAGAGATACGTCCAGCTGAACCCAGGTGAAGAATGATAATGGACTTTATCTGGTCACTTCACGAACATTCTTGATGGTGCCATCAGGAGGTGGCAGTTGGCATTGCTGTGATTTTTTTTTTTCTCATGCCGAATTAGTATGAGAAAAAAATTACTGATCTGCTCTGCCCCATGGTATAACATTGGGCCTAGTACTATCTGATAAAACATCGGATAGTTCTCAGCCATATTATATAGTTGTGTGAACAAACCCTTATTGTAATAAACTAATTTTCTTTTAATTTGGAACAGCTGTGATCATGTTGGTTATTATTATCCAAAACAGGTCCCCAATCTATTACTGACAACTGTAGAGGGTCACTAACACGCCTGCAGTAAACACATTTCCCTTGTGTAATATGATTGTGGGAGAGTTCGAGTGCAGCACTCACCACAATCATCTGTGTCTCCAGAACCTATGGAACGAATGGTACCAAAATTTACACACATTCAGCCCTATCTCCCTTATATAAGCTTTCAGGACAGCTGCAAACTAACCATTAGGCCCAAGCCTCCACACAAGTTCTTCTCTACCAGATCCCATGTGATGTCTAGGCAACAGGCTTCCTCCAAATCCCACGATATAAGCTGACAGCAGTCCAGAAATAACAGGACAGTCCCTAAAATGGGGCACTTTTTTGCCCTGCTTGTAAAAAAAATGAAGGCTGCAGTCCCTGAATTTTTCTCTTCCCATCCGAGAGACTTGTTGCAGAAAATTAAAACAAAAGCTGGACAGATTGATGCTTCTGCCATCTGCACAAGACTCATTCTGCCATCTAACCCAACTGAGCAAGAAAACTCCCCTCAAAAGCTTTGGAATATCCTAATCAAAATTGGAGAGGTTTTTGCTCCCCAGTCCTGGGTAAGGGTGACAAATATTCATCAAAAAGCAAAGTTAACAGTTGAGGATTACCCTAATTTGATAGAATTAGGCAGGCAGTTGAGGAGACAGTAAGCAGCCTGAAGGACCATGGAATGGGAAAAATGTTGCTTGCCATCTTGGGATTGAATAAGAAGACTCATTAATTTTTGCTCCTGCTGGTTGACATGAGAAGTCAGTCCCAGCACTAAGTTTGGCTAGTTCAATTCAAAGGATTGTTCAAGAGGTGGAGGAAAAGAAATTCCAGAAGGTAATAGTGACTAAAATGCCTATAATCAAACAATGGGAAAGATCAGGCAAAAAAGGGTGTTCCCTTGAAGGCTGGACCTCAGTAAGGTGAGGGGCTACAATTGTGATGAACTGGCCACTTCTAGAAGCAAGTGTAAGGCCCCAAAGAAAAAATACAGGAAAGGAGCAATTGACATGAAGGGCTTCCAGTTCTACCAGTCATCTCTGAAACTAGGGGTGTGATGCCTTTGTTCGCTTTACCCTCTCTGATATGCCCTTTAACACAATAGAGTGTCTGGTGGACACTGTAGCAACCTGCAGAGGCCACAGGATTAATTGAAATTGTAGGCCTAGATGGTAAACATTATACAAGAAAACAGAAACCCCAATAATGATAGGACCCGTCATCACTTCACTCTCTTTCATTCTGTGAAGCTAGTCACTACTCATGGACTAGCCGTGAGGCGGAGTGGTCAAGAGGTCCAAGGTCAAAAGCCAGTAAGGTACATCAAAGACCAAGGGATAAGACAAACAGATAGTCAGGGGCAAAGTCCAGGGTCTGGTAACTAAAGTCTGAATATGTCAAAGGAATTATACAATTGAGTGGTCGAAGGCAAATCCTAGGTCCGGCAGTGATAGATGAGAATAACAAAATACCGAGCACAGCATCAACACACCACTGAGCTTGAAGCTACAGTTGTCAATGATCTGAGATTGTCAGCCAGCTAAATAGCCTGACAATTATCCAGGATGGAAAACACCTGCAGGAATCTGAAACTCAGAACTAACAGCCCGACACACCCTTACTGTCCATAGGGCGGCTGAGCTGTCACTCACAACCAGGGCCAGGACAAGGTACATTATTTTGGTGCCATAGGATAATGAACCTAACTGCACTCCCACTATCACCCTGATGAACCATCAGCACCCAAGTAAAGGAATGAGTTAGAGACTAAGGTAAAAGGATCCCTAAAGTACAAGAGTAAAAAATGTGATGAACTTTTAGGGGTGAGGCTCAATAGAGATTGAGTTTTCAAAGTTAGATATGAAAGTCATTTTTTGTGGACCATTTACACAATACAAGGGATAAATAACGATATTCATCCCGGATGTCCTATATTTTGCACGTCAGACTCAAGGACAGTCATTGAAAATAATATGACTTAAATATAATGGGGGCTGTTTAATTTCAATTAAAATTTCCATCATTTGGCAGATGCCCTAATGGAATCTAAACAGATCCATTGTAGATAAAGGGATACAGATTTGTATGATTGTTTTTAAAGAAGTACTAACATCAAAATTTTTATCCTTTTAAGGCCACGTTCACACGTTCAGTATTTGATCAGTATTTTACATCAGTATTTGTAAGCCAATACCAGGAGTGGGTCAAAAATGCAGAAGTGATGGGTGTTTCTATTATACTTTTGCTCTGACTACTGAACTTCTGGTTTTGGCTTACAAATTCTGTGGTAAAATACTGACCAAATACTGAATGTGTGAACATGGCCTTAAGGGGACATCCAGAACTTTCTGAGAAGCAAAAAATGTGTCTAAGCACTAACAGGCAGGTAGTTGTCACTTATACTGCCTTGCAAAAGTATTCGGCTCCCTGGAACTTTACAACCTTTTCCCACATATCATGCTTCAAATATAAAGATACCAAATGTTAATATTTGGTGAAGAATCAAGTGGGACACAATTGTGAAGTTGAACGAAATTTATTGGTTATTTTACATTTTTATGGAAATACAAAAACTGAAAAGTGGGGCGTGCAAAATTATTCAATATATCATCATCAATATATCTCCGATAAAGGATAATATTATCTTTGTATTTATTGGGTTTAATATATTTTCTTCAAAAGAGCCCATGAAAATATTAGGGAAAGCCGGTGCTACCTTTGTACCCATTGCAATCCCAATGCATTGATGATATGTGTCATCATCATAGGTAAAATAATGATTCTCTATAATAAATTTGAGGCTGTCAATCAAAAAACTCTGGAATCTCTTCTTCCTGTTGTAGTGTCTTTTTTACACATTCCAGTCCTTTTTTTATGCTATATATTCACATACAAAGTGATGACATCCATAGTAAGAAATAGGTAATGATTTTTCCATTGAATCCATTCCAACTATTCAAACATTCCCCCACATTGGTAGGATTCATATTGTTTGATGTCTAGTCATGGGCGTGCCCATGATCAAAACTAGGGGGGGCAAGCCATGGTCGTTTAGGTTGTAAAATTTTTGAACGAAAAAGGTGAATGAAAGGAAACGAAAATGAACAAATGACCGCCATACACAACACAACTCCCTATACCAAGACCAATAATATTACATACAAGGAGAAATACCGCCATGATAATAATATAATAATAATAATCTTTATTTATATAGCGCCAATATATTCCGCAGTGCTTTACAGTTTAACGGTTTCAAAACACAAGTCATAAGTAACAACGTAAACAATACAATAATTAAAGCAAAATAAGCCACCCCTGCTCGTGAGAGCTTACAATCTACAATGAGGTGGGGGAGATACAAAGTACAGGTGTGTATATACAATGGTGCATTTACAATGATGGCCCAGCCATCTTGAGGGAGTGAGGGATGGATGGAGATAGTGAATGGGCTACACATACACACTTACACATAGAATGACTTTGATTAGTGAATGTGATAGGCCGCTCTGAACAAATGTGTTTTGAGGGAGCGCCTGAAACCATGCAAATTGTGGATAGTCCTAATTTCTTGGGGTAGAGCATTCCAGAGGATTGGCGCAGCGCGGTAGAAGTCTTGGAGTCGGGAGTGGGAGGTACGGATTAGTGCAGAGGTTAGTCGAAAGTCGTTTTCAGAGCGCAGCAGTCGGTTAGGCCGATAGATAGAAATGAGGGAGGAGATGTAGGGGGGTGCTGCACTGTGGAGAGCTTTGTGGGTGAGAACAAGTACTTTGAATTGGATCCTATAATGAATGGGCAGCCAGTGTAAGGACTGGCGAAGAGCGGACGTGTCCGAGTACCGATTAGCCAGATGGATGACCCTGGCTGCTGCATTAAGGATGGACTGGAGAGGGGATAGTCGAGTAATGGGGAGGCCAACTAATAGAGCGTTGCAGTACTCCAGGCGGGAGTGGATCAATGCTACAGTGAGGGTTTTTGTTGTTTCCATGGTGAGAAAAGGGCGGATTCTAGAGATGTTCTTTAGGTGTAGGCGGCAAGAGCGGGCAAGAGATTGTATATGGGAGGTGAAGGAGAGATTGGTGTCAAACATAACACCCAGACAGCGAGCCTGCTGCCGAGGTGTTATTATGGTGCCGCCCACGGAGAGAGAAATGTCAGATTTAGGGAGGTTAGTAGATGGTGGGAGCAGAAGGAGTTCAGTTTTGGAGAGGTTAAGTTTCAGATAGAGAGCAGACATGATGTTGGAGACTGCGGACAGACAGTCAGTGGAGTTCTGTAGAACAGCGGGGGTAAGGTCGGGGGATGACGTGTATAGTTGTGTGTCATCAGCATAAAGATGGTACTGAAAGCCAAATCTGCTGATGGTCTGTCCAATTGGGGCCGTGTAGAGAGAGAAGAGAAGGGGGCCAAAACTGAGCCCTGGGGTACACCGACAGTGAGAGGAAGAGGAGATGACGTGGAGCCAGAGAACGAAACACTGAAGGAGCAGTCAGAAAGATAGGAGGAGAACCAGGAGAGAACAGTGTCCTTAATGCCTAGTGACTGGAGCCTAGACAGTAGGAGACAGTGGTCAACTGTGTCGAAAGCTGCAGAAAGGTCGAGAAGAATGAGCAGAGAGTGGTCGCCGTTACGTTTTGCTGTCAGAAGGTCATTGGTCACTTTGATGAGTGCAGTTTCCGTCGAATGTAGGGGGCGGAAGCCGGACTGTGAAGGGTCTAGAAGGGAGTAAGTGGAGAGGTAACGGGTGAGGCAGTAGTAGACTAGGCGCTCCAAAAGTTTAGAGATGAAGGGGAGATTGGAGACCGGTCTGTAGTTGTTTGTGCAGGAAGGGTCGAGAGTGGGATTCTTTAGTAGTGGAGTAATGATGGAGTGTTTGAAGGAAGATGGGAAAATGCCAGAGGAGAGTGAGAGATTAAAGATTGTAGCTAGGTGAGTTGTGACAACTGGAGAGACTGGAGGAGATGTGAGGGAATGGGGTCGGTAGTGCATGTAGTCGGACGAGAGGAAGAGAGGAGTCTGGAAACTTCTTCTTTTGTGATGGGATCAAATGTGGAAAGTGAGCCAGGGGAAATGCAGGGTGGGATGGGAGTCACAGCGCTTGGTGGTTGAGAGCAGATTTCCTGACGGATAGTATCTATTTTTTCTATAAAGTGGGAGGCCAGGTCGTCAGCACAAATGTCTGTGATAGGGGCTTGTGCTTTTGGCCTGAGGAGGGAGTGAAAAGTGTCAAAAAGTTTCTTGGGGTTGTTGGCTAGTGTGGAGATCAGGGTGGTGAAGTAGGTCTGTTTGACGAGGTGAAGGGCAGCATTATAAGTTCTTAACATGAATTTAAAGTGGATGAAGTCTTCTGGTGTGCGGGTTTTTCTCCAGAGGCGTTCAGCACTCCTAGAGCATCGCTGAAGAAGTTGAGTTTGCAATGTGAGCCAGGGCTGTTTTACTGTGTGTTTGGAAGTTCTGAGGGTGAGTGGTGCTACATAGTCAAGGGTGCTTCTAAGAGTGTCATTGTAGTGATGAACAGCCAGATCAGGACAAGGAAAAGAGGAGATTGGGGACAGTGATGAGTGTAGGGAGTCAGAAAGTGTCTGAGGGTTAATGGCTTGTAGATTTCTGAATGTGTGGTAGGTAGGAGTGCGCTGGGGTGGTCGAGGATTTGTGAGGGTGAAGGAAAGCATGTTGTGGTCAGAGAGTGGAAGCGGTGAGTTATTTAGGTGGGAGATTGAACAGAGGCGGACAAAGACCAGGTCAAGGGTGTTACCATCCCTGTGTGTCTCAGAGGTTGAAAGCTGTGAGAGGCCTAGAGAAGTGGTTAGTGATAGAAGCTGAGATGCAGATGTGGAAGTAGGGCTGTTAATGGGGATGTTGAAGTCTCCAAGGATAAGGGTTGGTAGTTCTGAGGACATGAAGTGTGGCAGCCAGGCTGAGAAGTGGTCAAGGAACCGGGTGGGCGAGCCTGGGGGCCGATATATGACCGCTACTCTGAGGGAGAGGGGATGGAAGAGCCTGATGGTGTGGACCTCAAAAGAAGGGAGTGAGAGTGATGGAATTGGGGGGATGACCTGGAAAGTGCATTGTGGGGACAGGAGTATGCCAACAACACCACCATGTCTGTTTGCGGGTCTTGGGGAATGGGAGAACTGTAAGCCACCATAGGAAATGGCAGCAGGGGAGACAGTGTCAGAATACTGAATCCAGGTTTCTGTGAGGGCCAACAGATGAAGAGAGTTGTTCAGAAAGTAGTTGTGCAGGAAGGATAGCTTGTTGCATGCAGACCGTGGATTCCAGAGGGCACAATTAAAAGGAGATGAGGGAGTGCAAGTAATATTAATAAGATTATTATGGTTTCGATATGAGGTAGGGTAGGGATTGAGGTTGGGTGATGGTGGACCAGGGTTGGGGGAGATGTCCCCTGAAATCAGTAGGAGTAGGAAGATAAAGAGTAGGTAGTTGTTGGAGTTGTAAGTACGTTTTTTCTGTGATGTGTTCGGGCAAGATGGGCTGAGGTTTCTCAGGAAGGTGAGGAGTGCATGGGAGCTGTACATGGAAGAGGGAAGTATAGAGGGGCTGATGTGTATGAGTCGTGATGGAGGGGGGATGGGGCGGTGAATGTGGATGGCAAGGGAACACAGGAGGATAGAGATAAAGTACATCAATCGTATTATGTAAACAATTCATTGATTTTAGGCTTACCTTTGCAGTCTTCTCTTCTGTTCAGCAGGGGGGCTTCAAGCTCATGCGTGCTTATCACACACTGACACTGAGCCACTCAACACTGCCCTTTCCAGACACAGCAATTGGATTGATCTTTAGGGGAAAAAAATGAATATTAGATAGATAGATAGAAAAAAATCCAGACAAATTGGAGGCAGCACACCGAATGTAGTGAAAACACGGGTATTACATACCTGGTAATGTGTTTTTTCATGAGACATGACGGCACCACGAGAGAGGGGATCCGCCCATCAAGGACAGGAAACCATCAAGATAAAAGGGGCGGCTCCTCTCTCCGCGTCAGTTGTTTTACAGAGCACGAGAGGAACTCCGCATGTTAGTACACACATGAATAATACATCTTTTGCAATTCTAATTACCCCAACCCAAGGGAGTGTATAACACTAAAATGCACCCAAATAATGATGTGATCAAAGGGCGGGAATATAAGGGTGCCGTCATGTCTCATGAAAAAACACATTACCAGGTATGTAATACCCGTGTTTTTCCATCATACATGACGGCACCATGAGAGAGTTACAGAGATTTGCATTCTCTTTTAGGGAGGGATCACTGCTTCCAACACTCTTCTCCCGAACGTGAGATCAGAGGTAGCAGATAAATCTAATCTATAGTGTCTGAAAAAAGTTGACGGAGAGGACCAAGTGGCCGCCTTACAGATTTGGTTGATCGTGGCATCTGCTTTCTCCGCCCAAGATGTCGCCATGGCTCTTGTGAGTGGGCCTTAAGTCATTCAGGAACAGCCCTGCCTACACTACTATAAGCTAGCATAATGGCCTCTCTCACCCATCTAGCTATAGTTTGTCTAGAGGCTCCTAGGCATTTTCTCGCCCCCTGAAATGAGACAAGTAATGACCTGCTCTTCCTCCAAGTTTTTGTTCTTTCAAGATATTGTAGGATACATCTCCTAACATCTAAACAGTGTAGTTTCTCCTCTTTTGTGTTGCTAGGGTCAGGACAAAAGGATGGCAATATTATCTCCTGAGCTCTGTGGAATTTTGACACTACTTTGGGTAAATATGCAGGGTCTAACCTTAATACTACTCTGTCATTCAGAATTCGAGTGTAAGGAGAGTCAGCTGACAACGCATGTAGGTCTCCAATCCTATGGGCCGATGTGAGTGCTATCAACAAGGTGTTTTTTAAGGTTAGGACTTTATTGGATATTGTGTCTAGGGGCTCAAAGGGGCTTTCTGTTAAGGCTGATAAAACCAAATTGAGGTCCCATGGTGGAGGAGCAGGGGATGGAGCAGAATCTGCTCTACTACAGGCCCGCATTAACCTGGCTATCCACCTATTGTTTGCTAAGTCGTAGTTAAACAAGGCTGCAAGGCTGAGACATGAACTTTAAGGGTGCTAACTGCTAACCCTAGCTCTAAGCCCCTTTGCAGAAATTCTAATATGGCCACTATCGGGATCTCTCCTTCCGGTATCGGTGCTGAAATTGTCAAAAATTTCTTCTATATTCTGCCATAAATTTTCGTAGTTATTGGTTTTCTACTGTGAAGTAGGGTGGATATTACTGCAGCTGAAAAACCTCTTTTTTCTAATAGTGACCTCTCAAATTCCAGGCTGTCAAATGCAGCCCGGAATTCTGAGGGTGACTGAAAGGACCCTGTGTCAGAAGGTCCTGGTCTTCCGGCAGTACCCATGGATCAGTTATGGACATTATCTTCAGCAGTAGAATCAAGGCCTCTTTGGCCAAAAGGGAGCTATTAAGATCACCCAGGCTTTGTCCTCCCTGATCTTCTTCAGAACTAATGGAATCAGACATATTGGGGGAAAGGCATACAGAAGTCCTGACGTCCAGTTTATTCTGAAAGCATCCACTGCTAAGGGTCTGTCCGCTGGATTCAGGGAGCAGAATATCCGCAGTTTCTTGTTGGTCCTTGTGGCAAAAAGGTCTATGCTGGGTTTCCCCCACATATTTACTATCTGATGAAAAATGGACTCTTTTAATGCCCACTCTCCCTGCTTCAGGTGGTTTCTGCTCAGGAAATCTGCCTTTTGGTTGTCTATACCTCGTATATGTAGGGCCGATAATGAGCGGAAATGATGCTCTGCAAGAGTCATAATTCTTTCTGTTATGTCCATCAGTGACCGAGAACGGGTGCCTCCTTGGTGGTTTATATATGCGACTGCCGTCCGGTTGTCTGACAGAACTCGGACATGATGTCCCGATATGTGTGGTAGTAGACCCCGCAATGCCCTTTCGACCGCCAAAAGTTCCCAGTCGTTCGAAGATAGTTCTTTTTCTTCTTGTTTCCACGGTTCTTGGAGCCACAGTGTATCCAGATGAGCTCCCCACCCCCAAGGGTTGGCGTCTGTTGTGACCACCTTGGAGGCCATGAACTTCCATGGAATCCCTCGCGGAGATGTATCTATTTTCAACCACCATTGGAGCGATTGAAGTACAGGAATTGAAAGTGTGATCTTCTGATCCAGATGTCCATGGAGGACTAGATCTTCCTGCAACACGTTCCACTGTAATTTCCTTGTATGGAACTGGGCCCATTTCACTGCTGGTATGCATGCAGTTAGTGATCCCAACATTGACATAGCTCTCCTTAGCGTAATTTGAGTTTTTTTTATTGTTGTTATTATCATCTGCTTTATCCTGTGTTCTTTCTCTTCTGGAAGACGACATTCCTGCATTATTGAGTCTATCGTTATCCCTAAAAAAACCTGAGTCATTGCTGGTTCCAGCTTGGATTTTTTGAGATTGAGCTGCCATCCCAGCATTCGTAGCGTTTCTATAACCACACTGACTTGATCCTGACAGTGCGAGAAATTCTTCCCTACTATCAGAAAATCGTCCAGATAGGGTATTATTAGCATGTATTTCTCTCTCAGATGTGCTGTGACCTCCGCCATCAGTTTTGTGAAGACACGTGGGGCTGTTGCTATGCTGAAGGGCAGGGCTCTGTACTGCAGATGATGTAATTGTGACTTTATTCTTACCGCTACCCTGAGATATTTGCGGTCTGCTCGTCGAATTGGGACGTGATAGTAAGCGTCCTTGAGGTCGAGGACTGCCATATAGCACCGAGGAAAAAGGAGATTTACTGCCGTTCTTATCGTTTCCATTTTGAAGGACGGAATTACCAGAAACTTGTTGAGGGCCTTTAGATTTATAATCGTCCTCCAGGAGTTGTCTGGCTTTTTTACTAGAAACAGCGGGGAATAAAACCCTTCTCTTTCCTCTTCCACTGGAACTTTTTCCAGGACATGTTTTTGTATGAGAGAGATTACCTCTTCTTCCAGACTCGTTTGTTTTTCTGACGAGGATTGTAGGGGAGTCAGCATATATTTCCTTGGGGACGGTGATGGAATTTTAATTCCAGTCCTGATTCTACAATTTTAAAATCCAGGTGCTGGACGAGATCTTCTCCCAGGCTGGAAGGAAGTGAGAGAGCATCCCTCCCACCTGAGAAGGACAGTCACTGGGAAGGCTTCTTGTCTTCCTTGGAGGGCTTACCGAAGTAGAAGCCCTTCCCTCCTCTGGATCGCTTGTCCTGGAAGTTTCTGTCACGATCTCTGTAGTGCTGTCTCCCGAACTTTCGGTTTCTCTGAAAAGAGCGCCGAAAGGTCTGAAAAGGTTGTTTCGGAAAATTATTTTTCTTATCAGTAGCCTTTTCTAATACCTCATCTAGTGCTGGACCAAACAAAAAATTGCCTTCGCATGGTAGGGAGCATAATTTTACTTTTGCTTGGATGTCGCCTGGCCAACACTTGAGCCATACCGCTCGGCGCCCTACATTAGCTAGTGCTGCTGATTTTGCTGCTAACCTTGCCGAATCCGCTGAGGCTCCGGCCAGGAAACTTGCTGCTGCTCTAATAGCCGGTATGGCCTCCAAGATATTTTCTCTGGAGACTCTCTGCTCCACCTGATCTTCTAAGTTGTCCACCCAGACTTTCAGGGATCTGGCCACACAAGTAGCTGCGATGGCTGGTCTTAATGCTCCTGCTGACGTCTCCCAGACCGTCTTTAAGCAGACCTGCTGACGAAGCCGAGTGCGGTGAAACGCGCGTCGGGGCTTTCCTGCATCTCCCCCCTCTATCGGTGCGGTGCGCACGCGATCATCATGTCACAAGGTAATGACTAGCTTAATATTTCTGGCATGCCTTTTGTTTTCAACTCGCTTTTTTCTGTGTTATTTATTAGAATTTCACTATGGTAATTTATATTGATGAAGCAAGTTTGAAACTAGATTTTTATTGATTACTCATGCCTGCGCACACACACTGAATCTGAGGGGGAGATATGTGTCATCTCTCTTAATCACTGTCTGTCTTTTTGGCAGTTGATTGGCTGTATTATATCTTTTCCCCTTATGCTAATTTGTCCATAAGTCTTATGTTTTGATATATTATTATATTATAATAAATATTGTTATATTTTCATTAATACCTCTTTTTGTGATATTTTATCTTAAATTAACATCTATATATAGACACCCTATTATAAGTTTATTGTTATTTTTTAGTGGCAGTTTGTCACTATCCCCTTCTTTGGTTACATATCTGTTAGGCTTGAGGTATGTCCCGGGTAGCTATGGTGACATTTTTTTAGGTTAAGAAACGTCTTTAAGCAGACGTCTGTTTTCCTATCCAGCGGCTCTCTCAACGTACCTAGATCTTCAAAAGGTAGAGAGGATTTCCTGGCGATTTTTGACACCGCTACATCTATTTTTGGGGCTCCATCCCAAGATGAAGACGCTTGTTCATCGAAGGGGTACTTTCTCTTCAGAGCGCTAGTGATGTGTGATTTTTTCTCTGGTTTCTCGCACTCCCTTCTAATAAGGTCCTTTAGTTGATTGTTAATGGGAAAGGTTTTACGTTTCTTTTTCTGTAAACCTACGAACATAAGTTCTTGGGGTGTTCGTTTAGGTTTCTCTTCTACCAACCCCATAGTAGAGCGGACTGTCTTTATGAGGTTATCTGTAGCCTCAATCGGGAAGATGTTCTCTTCATCTGAACTGCTATCTGAATCACGGGACCTGCTGGAGTCCCTTTCTGCTCCAGAGGAATCCTCCTGGGATATCCCTGACACACTAGATCTATCCCTGGACCTGCCGTCCATATCTGCTGTTTGAAAAGCTTTCATTGATTTGCACACTTCTGCCTGAATTAGAGATTTCAGGTTTTCAGAAAAAGAGGGTGTTTTAGCAATACAGTCCTGACATGAATCTTTACTCCAGGCTCTTTCTAACGGGGTCTTACATAGGGGACATTCCCTATTTTTGGTCTTTGTCTTACTCTTTTTATAAACCCCCTATACTCCCCAACATGTATGTGAGAGGGGAAAATAGATATATGCAAAAAAGAAAGAGAAAGAGAACAGACATTAGTGTACTGGACTTTCTCGAAGTTCACTCACCACTCGGACGCTGCAATAGACGGGTACCGACTCCGGAGGCTGACTGGCTCCTTCCGATATCACAGATCCTTCCTTGCTGTGGCCCGTTCTTATGCTATCCGAGCGGCTATTGCTGCGGCGTGTCTGGGTTTTTTCACCAGACAGGGACCGTCTTGCATGTGCTTCCTGGCGTGAGTCTAGGTGCCCTGGCGATAGACTCTCCATTCTCAGGCGTTTTTAGCTATACCGTCACTTACAGACCCTGGTATGGTCTCGTGACGGTCATCTTCCTGTGAGTGCCGGATAAATACTGACCCTCGCCTTTCGCGCTCGTGTGCGCGCCCCCCCTTTTTTTTTTTTGTAGGTGACCGCAAGCGCCCGTCGCGTGCGCACTGTGCGTGCGTCCGGCCGCCTCGTCCGGCGCGCGATTTACCGGAGCTTTTACCTGCTCTGACTAGGAGAATTCCAGACCCCTGGAGCGCGCACAGATCCAGCTCCAGAACGCGCCCCTGCCACTTCCGGTGCGCAACTTCCGGTGTGCAACTTCCGGTATCTCCGGCCATCATGCTGCAGCGTCCAGCGCTGGACACATGGTTAGTAGAGCGCAGGAGACGGAGCAACACAAGAGTGAAGGCAGAGGCTCGTATGACCGCTCCCTGCCCATGCAGTACACTGCTCTCACCTCACACGTGCGTCCCCTGGCCCGGTATATTGAAGCGTTCCACTGCGCCACCAATGCTTAGCGGTCCTCAGAAGCGGCAGGTCTCAGCCAGGTATCCTGGGGGGGGGCATATAATGTGCCTGGCACCGATGTGCTTCAGGCTGCATGGCCACTTTTATCAACAGGGAGACGCACTAAAAGTGGTCTCCGAGGACTGCCCCAACCTAACGGCCGACCCTCAGGGGGAGCCATAGGAATATATTTGCCCTGGATTTAACCTTAAGGGCAGTGGCCATGCTTCGCTCAGTGGGGGCAGGGTATACCTGACCCCCGAGGCGACTACCAGTACCTGGTGACGGATGCGATGGACCCACGCCCACCGTTAGCCATCCGACCCAGGCCTAGGCATCCTCTTCATCCGAGAGTCTTTCATCTTGAGGGTCTCCCATCTAGGACAGGAAACCAACTGATGCGGAGAGAGGAGCCGCCCCTTTATCTTGAAGGTTTCCTGTCCTTGATGGGCGGATCCCCTCTCTCGTGGTGCCGTCATGTATGATGGAAAAAAAAAAGCTATAAGGCCAAAAGGTGACATTTTCGTCCAAACAACAGGAATCTCTCTCAAGCCTTGAGAATTGTTCCTGTTGTTTGGACCAAAACGTCACCTTTTGGGCTTATTAAATAGCTTTTTTTTAACTACAAACGGTGCGCTGGCTCCAATTTGTCTTGATTTCTATAATTGAGGTTTGGTATTTGCCTGGGCGGCTCTGCACCCGGACTCTTTCTTCGTGCTGCTCTAATTTTCTTCTTTTTAGATAGATAGATAGATTTTAGCATGAAATGCAAGCAGATTCCACCCTGAAATATGCCCCATCATTGTCCCCTTCTTGTAGTAATATGCCCATCAATGTCCCCTTCTTTTAATAATGTGCCCCATCATGGTCCCCTTCTTGTAGTATTGTCCCATAATGATCCCCTCCATGTAGAAATGTGCCCCATCCTGATCACCTTCATGTAGAAATGTAGAAATTGCCCAATCCATCACCTCCATCATTTCCTCCTCCCCTATCACCCCAATCATTGACCTTTCCACCATCATTGCCTTTTCCCCCACCACCCCTATTATTGCCCATTCCACCACCTCCACAGATCTAATTTAGTAAATACCCTTGCTCCCCGAAGCCTATCAAAAAGCTCTGCAATCAGGGGCAACGGGTATTTATTCTTAACGGTGATGGCGTTAAGACCCCTGTAATCTATACAAGGACGTAACTCTCCGTTCTTCTCCGGCACAAAGAACCCGCCCCTGCAGGTGACACTGACTTCCTTATGAACCTCTTGCCAGGTTCTCCTGGATGTACTGGGACATGGCCTCTGTCTCTGGAAGAGAGAGGGGATAGACCCTTCCCGAGGAGGTTCTGTTCCAGGCAAGAGTTCGATAGGACAGTCATAGGGGCGATGAGACGGAAGAGTCTCCGCCGCCTTTTTGGAGAATACGTCGGCGTAAGACCAGTAGAACTTGGGAAGGGAAGAGAGATTTGCGGGTATCTCAGTAGTAGCAACTTGAACGCACTCCCTCACACATCTGCCCGAACATGAGTTATTCCAACCCAGTATCCTCCTAGAGGACCACTCAATATGGGGAGAATGGTAGCGAAGCCAGGGTAACCCCAGCAGAACCTCGTCTATTCCCTCAGGAAGGATGAAAAAGGATATATTCTCCTGATGGGAAGGAGACATAGACAGGGCGAGAGGAACCGTCTGGTGGGTGATTTGAGAGGGCAAAATCGATCCATTCAATACTCGCACCGACACTGGCTCGGCGAGTATCACCTGAGGTATAGTGTAGCGAGAAGCATAGGTAGAAGACATAAAATTCCCCTCTGCCCCAGAGTCCACACAAAGCCTGATGGAGAGAGTGGATGGACCTATGGTAATTGTGCCTTTAAGGAGTATTTTAGAAGCAAATGCCGCTGTGTCTAGTGACCCTGCTCCCATGGTTACCGGATGCGACGGTCTACTCGATCACTGTGGACATTGGTCGGCATAATGTCCCTGCTGCTGGCAAACAGTACAGACCATGGGTGCTCGATCGGCCCGAGACTTAGGTCCCGCTCGAGAAACCTCCATGGCCTCTTGGGGTTCGGGTGCCTGAACGGGGAATTCTGGAGGTTTGGCGAAGGTGGGAGCCAGCCGAAACCTCTGCCTACACTGGGCCCGCTCCAACTTCCGCTCGTGAAAACGGAGATCGATGCAGGTAGATATAGCGATAAGTTTCTCCAGTGTGGCAGGAATCTCCCTGGTGGCCAAGGCATCCTTCACATGGCATGCCAGCCCTCTCCAGTACACCGGAATGAGGACTTTATCTGGCCATTCTAGCTCAGAGGCCAGAGTCCGAAATTGAATGGCAAACTGGCTGACCATGGCCGAACCCTGTGAACTTGCCAGCAGTTGGAGCGCCGTATCGTGGGTGACCTGAGGTCCTAGAAAGACCTTTTTTAGAACCTCCAAGAAACGAGGAGCACTCCGCACCACACGGTCGTCGCGCTCCCACAGCGGCGTTCCCCACTCCAACGCTCTGCCTGACGAGAGATATAACAAAACCCACTTGTGCCCGATCCAGCCAGAAGCTCGAGCTGTATAGAGCACTGACTCCCGAATCCCCGACATTGCTTGCGGTCACCAGCAAACTTGTCTGGAAGCAGGAGGTGGGATAGTGTCGGAGCAGAGGTGGCAGAGGGCAAACTGTCTGCAGCCACGCTAGCAGCCTGAACAGCGACTGTGGTAACATCTACAGCTGAGGTTGTGCGCTCAAGGGCCGCCAACCTACCCTCCAGATGTACAGCTGTAGACGCTGGTCATCCGCCATTTTACTAGCCAGACCCTGGCGCTAGTATTATGTTAGGGTCTGCGGAACGCACCAAATAAATATAAGTAATAGGTGCGTTCGCAGCCCGGGGTCCACCGTGCAGGCAAAGCCTGCTGCTAGTAAGATGGCACAATATGGCGGTATAAGCGAACTCTGTTACTCCACAGAGTCGCTGTGGTAGAGACTGTGTCCTGATATCCCCACAGGAGTACACAGATAGCTGCAGAGCGGATAGCAGTCCGTGGTCATGCAGACAGTAACGCAAGCAACCCACTGCTCACCGAAGTAGCCGGTATTGTAGAGGCTATTTCAGCCAAGTCCTGAAAACGTGCATACAAAACTCCTCACCGGAGATGCCGGTATTCTAGGGGCTTATTTCAGCCGAGCCCTAACCGCATGCGTACATGACCACACTGGTGCAAAGCACACAACATAGACTGATACTAGCGCATGGACGTGCGGCCATGCAACCCTTTTATAGCTGCAGCAAGTACAGGACCTTCCCAGAAAGACCAATGTGTGTGGCCCAGCTATGTCAGGCACACATAATCCAGGAAAATGCACAGGAAGGTAAACGCAAAAGCTTGATATCCATTCACGTCACTCACACTTTCAGACACACCCACTAGGGGTATAAGAGGTAGTGACACGTAGCAATAGTCAGTCTGTTTCCTGTCTGAGAAGAGCTCAGATCAGTCTGTTTCCTGTCTTAGGACAGTGGAGTCAAGCTCCGGGTGGCTCAGGAGTGAGTCATCCCTTCAGATAGTTTCCTGTCTCAGGACAGTTGAGATCATTGAGAGTTCAGTCTGGACTTGGAAGATACTGAGAGCTGTTCAGTGAGCTCTGGAGAAAGCTGACATTTCCATCAAAGCTACAAGTGCTTATGTTAAGAGCGAGAGCAGGGCGAAGGGCGCAGTGGAGAAGATTGATGCTAGTGCACCAGGTACCAGATTACCTGCACTAATTCACCGGACACCGGGGTCCGAAGCGTTGCTAGCGCTTCACGCCTAGTAACAAGATAACCGGAGGCTTTCTGGACTACAGGTCGCAGAAGGTAGCCCTAAGCGCTGATACGTAAACGGAGTCAGGGGAAACAAGGACCTTGAGTGGGACGCTACAAAAGTAGGGACTTAGTTCTCTCAACATCTGATAATCAGAGACATAGAAGGCTCCACCACAATGTCGGCCGGGCGTTGCAGCTATTGAGTAAGCTGGAGATTGCAGAGTTAACTTCGCTTCATGCAAGTTTGGACTCACATACATATGAAGTAAAGGAGGCCTCTAACCTGCTCAGCGGTGATCCTGAATGTGCATTCTCCACCCCGACCAGCTCCCCGGGACCTGCCTGAAACACCTACAAGTAAAGGTATGGAAAGAAGCTGCATTGTGTGTGATTGAATTCTTAACTACACCCTGCATCATCACCATAGACTTCCAGGGACCCGTCTCACCTGTGGGAGACTTACCACCCAGCTGCCCCATAACATCCCCTGTGAAGATTCTTATAGCAGCGCTGGTCCAATTGATCAGACACCACAGGTGGCGTCACGAACTAACTACAAATCCCCTGTAAATATCCCCCATTGCATGACCGCCAGGGCCACGGACCGAGCTCTGCTGCCAGTGACAACTCCCATAGACTTCCATGGGCTCGGCTCCGAGTACCCCATAGCCCTGGTATCCACACATGTGGTGCGCGTCATCTAAAACTTGGCGTCACGAACAGGATGCGAAGCTTGCAATTGTGAGTCCTGTGTGCCTATTGAACTGTTTGGTGAAAAAGACTGTTTGCTGTATTTGGCGCCATTTTACCGCCATTTTTGCCGTCATATTCGCGCCCTAAGGCGCTGGGGAAGAAGGGGGGCGTACCTGAAAGAGCGCGCTGTTGCCTGGACACGCCCCCAACTCTGACACGGCGGCAGGTCCTGTGAGAGCGGAAGTGAACGCTCTGACGACACAGCGCCAGCGACAAAGGTCCTGTCTCCACCGCTGTGCCTGCGACTCTGCAGCCTTTGAAAGAGGTAGGCTCCGGTTAAACAGGGGGCACCAACATGTCGCAGCAACCGGCAGACAGAGTGGCCCCCGCCGGAGGCCCCAATAGCCCACCGCTTGGCATTATAGTGCAGGATGGAGGTGCGGGCCCCTCACCTGGTCCGGTGGTCCCGCTCATGCCCCTCACGCTCCCATACATGCCAGGAGCGAAGTGGCTCCCTCAGTACAGCGGCGAGCCAGACACCCTGCCAAGGTTTAAACGGAAAATATGTAGCATCCTAGACATGTACTCAATGACTGAAAAGCAAAAAGCTGCTGTGGTAATAGGACAGTTAGCTGGTGCGGCTGAGAGAGAAGTAGAGACTTGGACCACTGCAGACCAGGAGTCGGTACCTGCGATTCTCTTAAAGCTACAGGCCACCTTTGAGGACCGCACAGAAACGGATCTCCGGATGGCCTTTTATCAGTGCTCCCAGAGACCAGGTGACAGCATTAGGGACTACGCCTGCCGGTTACAGGGGGCCCTGCGAGCTCTCAAACAGGCTAACCCTGCAAGTGCCATTGACGAAAGCAAAATGTTGAAAGAACAATTTGTACGGGGACTAAGGTCTCCAGCGGAAGGCAGGACTGTAAACTGGTGGTCCTTGGATCATCCAGATGCCACTTTTGATGCCCTAAAGGACATGGCAATAAAAGGACTGCGACCCTTGGAGAAGCCAGAGGTGGCAAATCAGTATCACCCGGGTGAAGCCACTCTAAAGCCGGCAGTACCCACCTTTTCCCCGCAGGTGGCAGAAGCTAAAATGCAGGTGGCGCCCCCTAGTGAGTTAGAATGTCTGCGCTCAGAAGTGCGCCAGCTGACTAAGCACCTGACCACTGTAATGAATGCCCTGCAACTGCGGAAAGAAGAAGGAGGAAAGATTTTACTAGCCGACTGTCCGGAGGACGTCCCTTGGATGAACCGGAGGAAATGGAGGACGTCGCCTCACCGGAGGAGGACCACGCCACCCCCAGGAGCGACTCCTGATCAACACCATCCTCGCCGGGAGATCATCTGCTACCGCTGCAACCAAAAAGGTCATATGGCTCAGCAATGTCCTTTAAACGAGCCGATCCTGGGTCAGAGGGCCAACACCCAGGAGTAGACTCATCAGGCCCCTTGGACTGGAACCGCAGGTTCGTGGGTGGACGACCCTACCTGTCCATCATTCTGGACGGGATTGCAATTCCTGCACTGCTGGACACTGGATCTCAGGTGACCATAATACCTGATGTCCTTTATAATAAATTCTGGTCAAAGGACAGTCTCCAGCCCCCGAGCCCTGACTTTACAGTGTACGCCACCAATGGTCTCCCTGTTGAGGTACTCGGAGCCAAAAATGTGGACGTAAAAGTGGGCAGAGTGGAGCTGAAGGATCAGGGACTTCTAGTAGTAAGGACTGTAAATGAGGAAAATGGCTTAAATATGATATTACGTACTAACATTATCAGTAACTGTCTGGGAGAAGTTGTGTTTTTGCTCCAACAGCTCGCTGAAGTTGCCAAGCCAAAGCAAAAGGGAGTGATCCAGAGGGAGATCCGGGCCCTGATGTGCCAGCAGCAAGCGAAGCTTACAGACGGTGAAATTGGTAATGTACGGGTCACGGAACCCGAATCCCATTGTAATACCTCCAATGAGTGAAATGTTAATATGGTGTAGAGCAGCCATAGGTCTGAGAGGACAGAACTACCAAGCAGTAGTAGAGCCCCATCGTACAGAGCACAGACCTACACTTTTGACTGCTAGGGGGGTAGTGGAAGTAATAAATGGGAGAGTACCCGTACGACTTCTCAACTGGGGAGACGATGAAGTAAATTTACCACGTTATGCCACAGTTGCTAAATTACATGCCGTAGATAACAATTCTATCCTCACAACCGAGTCCATAGCCTCCCGTCAACCAGCGGAGGATAATGATCCGGCAACCCCGGTAGTGGATTGGTGTCAGCAGCTTCATATAGGGACAGACACCACTTCCGTCCACCAGAAACAGGGGGTACTATGGGTGGTACAAGAGTACGCACAAGTATTTAGCAAACACCCACTTGACTTTGGGACAATTAAGGGAGTACAGCATCATATCCCTACAGGCAGTCATCCTCCCATCAAAGAGCGGTACAGGCCTATACCTCCAGCCCACTATCAGAAAGCTAAGGAAATGTTGCGTGACATGAAGGAAGCCGGGGTGATAAGGGATAGTTGTAGCCCCTGGGCAGCACCTCTAGTTCTAGTTAAGAAAAAGGATGGTAGCATGAGAATGTGTGTAGATTACAGACAAGTAAATCGCATAACACATAAAGATGCATACCCGTTACCACGCATTGAGGAATCCTTAGCTGCTTTGAAAACGGCTAACTACTTTTCTACCCTCGACCTTACTAGTGGGTACTGGCAAGTAGCTGTGGCTGAGGAGGATCGGGAAAAAAACTGCTTTCACCACCCCAATGGGACTCTGCGAGTTTGACAGAATGCCGTTTGGCCTTAGCAGTGCCCCAGGAACATTCCAGAGAGTGATGGAGAGCTGTTTGGGACATCTCAACTTTGAAACCGTGTTGCTGTACCTGGACGATGTGATTGTGTACTCCAAGACATATGAAGATCATCTGAAGCACCTGGCAGAGGTATTCGAGTCACTGTCCAAGTATGGGATGAAACTGAAGCCCTCAAAGTGCCATCTGCTCAAACGGAAAGTACAGTACTTGGGACATATTGTCAGTTCCGAAGGAGTAGCGCCGGACCCCGAGAAGGTGACAGCCATCCAGAAATGGCCGGAGCCGAAGAATCTCAAAGAGGTGCGTCAGTTCCTGGGACTAACAGGTTACTACAGGAGGTTTGTAAAAGATTACACTAAGAAAGCAGCGCCTCTGCAGGACCTCCTGGTAGGACAACCCCTCAAAAGCAGAAATCCTCCATTCCACTGGGGTAAAGAACAAGCTGAGGCGTTCAAAGAGATGAAAGAGATTCTGACAGGCGATGAAGTCTTAGCCTACCCAGATTACAGCCAACCGTTCCTGCTGTACACGGATGCCAGTAACGAGGGATTGGGAGCGCTCCTCAGTCAGAAGCAGAATGGCCAAGAAAAAGTCATCGCGTATGCAAGCAGAAAGCTCAGGTCAACTGAGAGGAACCCGGAAAACTATAGCAGCTTCAAGCTGGAGTTCCTGGCGCTGGTCTGGGCCATTACAGAAAGATTCAAACATTACCTTGCCTCCAACAAGTTCACTGCGTACACAGACAACAACCCCTTGACGCACCTTGAAACAGCCAAGCTGGGAGCCATGGAGCAACGTTGGATGGCTCGGCTGTCAAGCTATCAATTTACCATCAAGTACAGGGCGGGCCGTAAAAATGCTAACGCGGACGCCTTGTCCAGAATGCCGCATGAATCCGACACGGAGGAAGAATCAGATGATCTGGAAGAAATCGAGCTACCTGCGTTCCACCGAAATGGGATGGTCCAAGAGCAACGAGTCTACAGAAAGCGGTGTGGTGAATTGTTGAATCCTTTACCTCATCACAGCTGGAAGGAAACTCAGGACAGCGATCCAGTGGTCAGCCGTATCAAGGAGTTGATAAGACAGGAAGGTTCCTCCTTGGAGAAAGATGCACCTATACCAGCAAAGCTCCTGTGGAACGAGAGAAGCCGGTTATTCATCTACCGTGAGAAGTTGTGCAGGAGATACGTCGACCCAAGGACCCATGAGATGGTTTGGCAGATAGTGGTCCCCAGAGCAGACATCCAAATGGTGTTAGAAGCCTACCACGATCAAGCGGGACACTTTGGCTGGAAAAAGCTGGAGACCCTGTTGAGGTGTCGGTTTTACTGGGTAGGGATGCGCAGATCCATCGAGAAGTGGTGCCGGAACTGTGGACCCTGTGGCCTCAGACGAAAAGACTACTGTAGTCAGAAGGCACCCCTGCAGCCTATCCAGACGACTCGTCCCTTGGAGATCGTGGCATTGGACCATGTCAAGCTGTCACCAAGCAGGTCGGGATACTCATATGCCCTGACCATGGTGGATCACTATTCCAAATTTCTGGTGGTCGCCCCTGTCAAGGATCTGACAGCAGAGACAGCAGCAAAGACCTTTCAAGCAAGTTTCTGCAGACCACACGGATATCCAGAGCAGGTACTGACTGATCGAGGTCCAGCCTTTGAAGCTGAACTGTTTCAGGAATTCTGTCACTTGTATGGGTGTAAGAAGATCAGAACAACACCGTATCACCCTCAAACTAATGGCCTTTGTGAAAAGATGAATCACATTGTCATTGATTTACTGAAATCTGTACCCCTGGAAGAAAGAAATCGGTGGCCGGACTTGTTACCTGACCTGGTTGACTTGTACAACCACATACCAGTAAGTTCCACCAACTGCACTCCAGCCTACCTTATGAGAGCAAGACCAGGAAGACTGCCGATGGATTTGGAACTTGGTGTGGTAGAACCAGAGGCTGATGACACTGCTGAAGATTGGGACACAAACCGACAGGAACAGTACAGGAGAGTACAAGCCTGCGTGGAAGACAGTCTCAATAAAGTAAGAGAAAGGCAAGAGAAGAACTACAACAGAAATGCTCCCGCTAAGCCTTTAATGCCTGGAGAAATGGTGCTAAAAAGAAAAAGAAGAATGCACAAATTGGATGATCAGTGGGAAAAGGAGCCATATGTCGTGCAAAATTCCAACTTTGATAACAGAAAAACCTGTACCATCAGCAAGGATGGAGGAAAAACAACTGCAACTGTGTCTAGAGATCATTTAAAGTTGTGTCCGGGCCCATTAAAGCTCCGTGAAGAAAACCCTGTTGTCAATCAGGAAGAGGGTGATGAAGAGGTCATACATACGGATTTGGGAGATTTACCTGCAGATTGGCCCAGAGTGGGAGATGCTGTAATCATTCCTGTGCTGCAGTTTTATCAACCGCAAGAAGAGTCTCTACATCCAGAGCCAGTTCCAGAGGGACCTGTTCCGGCAGAACCCCAAGAAGCGGAATCACAAGAAGCAGCACCACAAGAAGTGGAATCCCCTGGTGAAGCAGTACCGCATCGCCCAGTCGCTAGCATGCTTGCCAGGTCCTAGAGAGGTGGAGTCGTGTCTATAGTTTGCCGTTACGCAGAACAGATAGGCTAGAAACTACTATACCTGATGCTACCCCACGTAGGTCAGAACGTATCACTAAAGGAAGATTACCTATTCGTTATCAAGAGTAGTCCTAGTAAATTAGTTAGCCAGACCCAGACAGGGTTTACTGCATCTGAAGAATTGTATAAAGTTTTACAAAGAAGATTTTTGCACTTTAATAGAAGTTAAAGTATTAATGTGATTTCTATTGATATGTTTTGATATGTCTTTTATTATGCATGGACTGCGTGGCTGTGGACTGTGCCAGCCCAAGAACTAGTATTGTAAATAGTTTGCACCACGGTGCCTTATCTTGGTTTTACACAAAGCCTTGAATTACCTCTGAAGAAAAACCCGTATGGTGTGGCCTAGAGTGAGGTCTGCAATGAAGTCCTGCAGCCCACCCAGGACCCACGTGGGAGGTTTTTGGTGCGGGTCCTCCACAAGAATATTGTCTAGTATTTATGGAAATGTTTTGATGCTTTGATACTTTTGTATTTTTCTAATGTACAAATTGTAACGTTCAAGAAGTCTTACCTCCCGAATGGGATGAGTTAAAATGTTGTTGTTATATGCAAAACAAAAATGTTTTCTTTTTCTCTTTTACAGCCCGGGAGTGCTGTGTTTAACCAAGGGGGGATGTGTGGCCCAGCTATGTCAGGCACACATAATCCAGGAAAATGCACAGGAAGGTAACCGCAAAAGCTTGATATCCATTCACGTCACTCACACTTTCAGACACACCCACTAGGGGTATAAGAGGTAGTGACACGTAGCAATAGTCAGTCTGTTTCCTGTCTGAGAAGAGCTCAGATCAGTCTGTTTCCTGTCTTAGGACAGTGGAGTCAAGCTCCGGGTGGCTCAGGAGTGAGTCATCCCTTCAGATAGTTTCCTGTCTCAGGACAGTTGAGATCATTGAGAGTTCAGTCTGGACTTGGAAGATACTGAGAGCTGTTCAGTGAGCTCTGGAGAAAGCTGACATTTCCATCAAAGCTACAAGTGCTTATGTTAAGAGCGAGAGCAGGGCGAAGGGCGCAGTGGAGAAGATTGATGCTAGTGCACCAGGTACCAGATTACCTGCACTAATTCACCGGACACCGGGGTCCGAAGCGTTGCTAGCGCTTCACGCCTAGTAACAAGATAGCCGGAGGCTTTCTGGACTACAGGTCGCAGAAGGTAGCCCTAAGCGCTGATACGTAAACGGAGTCAGGGGGAACAAGGACCTTGAGTGGGACGCTACAAAAGTAGGGACTTAGTTCTCTCAACGTCTGATAATCAGAGACATAGAAGGCTCCACCACAATGTCGGCCGGGCGTTGCAGCTATTGAGTAAGCTGGAGATTGCAGAGTTAACTTCGCTTCATGCAAGTTTGGACTCACATACATATGAAGTAAAGGAAGCCTCTAACCTGCTCAGCGGTGATCCTGAATGTGCATTCTCCACCCCGACCAGCTCCCCGGGACCTGCCTGAAACACCTGCAAGTAAAGGTATGGAAAGAAGCTGCATTGTGTGTGATTGAATTCTTAACTACACCCTGCATCATCACCATAGACTTCCAGGGACCCGTCTCACCTGTGGGAGACTTACCACCCAGCTGCCCCATAACATCCCCTGTGAAGATTCTTATAGCAGCGCTGGTCCAATTGATCAGACACCACAGGTGGCGTCACGAACTAACTACAAATCCCCTGTAAATATCCCCCATTGCATGACCGCCAGGGCCACGGACCGAGCTCTGCTGCCAGTGACAACTCCCATAGACTTCCATGGGCTCGGCTCCGAGTACCCCATAGCCCTGGTATCCACACATGTGGTGCGCGTCAAATGGAAAGCTGTCCCAGAACTAGAGCAGCTTCAGGTCCTTCCTGGAGGACCAATGGGAGTTGCTGCAGTACCCGAGCACGTGACCCCCGATCTCCTATGAGAGATCTTACCCTGGGCATGCTCAGAAGAGAACACACAGGACTTAGTCCCAAATATAGTACAGACCAAAAGTTTGGACACACCTTCTCATTCAAAGATTTTTCTGTATTTTCATGGCTATGAAAATTGTAGAATCACACTGAAGACATCAAAACTATGAATTAACACATGTGGAATTATACATTAAACTTTACAAAAAAGTGTGAAACAACTGAAAATATGTCTTATATTCTAGGTTCTTCAAAGTAGCCACCTTTTGCTTTGATTACTGCTTTGCACGCAGAAAAGGTGAACGGATGGATTCTACATGCCTGGTTCCCACCGTGAAGCATGGAGGAGGTGGTGTGATGGTGTGGGGGTGCTTTGCTGGTGACACTGTTGGGTATTTATTTAAAATTGAAGGCATAGTGAACCAGAATGGCTACTACAGCATCTTGCAGCAGCATGCTGTTCCATCCGGTTTGCGTTTAGTTGGACCATCATTTATTTTTCAACAGGACAATGACCCCAAACACACCTCCAGACTGTGTAAGGGCTATTTGACCAAGAAGGAGAGTATTGGGGTGCTACGCCAGATGACCTGGCCTCCACAGTCACCAGACCTGAACCCAATCGAGATGGTTTGGGGTGAGCTGGACCGCTCACCGCTTCAATTTTGAATAAATCCCCAACAGTGTCACCAGCAAAGCACCTCAAACACCATCACACCACCTCCTCCATGCTTCACGGTGGGAACTAGGCATGTAGAGTCCAGCCATTCACCTTTTCTGCGTGCAAAGCAGTAATCAAAGCAAAAGGTGGCTACTTTGAAGAACCTAGAATATAAGAAATATTTTCAGTTGTTTCACACTTTTTTGTAAAGTGTAATGTATAATTCCACATGTGTTAATTCATAGTTTTGATGCCTTCAGTGTAATTCTACAATTTTCATAGTCATGAAAATACAGAAAAATCTTTGAATGAGAAGGTGTGTCCCAACTTTTGGTCTGTACTGTACGTCTGCTCGTCATTGACCTGCACTGGTTACAATAGCAGAACCAATAGCAGTAGTCATCCTCTGCACAGTGTTAGACTGGGCGGGACGCTGGGACCGACGTCTCTGCTGAGCAGGCTCCACTGCGGCCGGAGACGGATGGGGACAGCAGCGGGAATGGCTCGAGATTCCCCCTGTGCAGCAGTGGGAACTCGATCCCTAACACTAGACCCCCTTAAGGAACTTATCTAGATGTGTGGTGAGCACTTTGAACCTCCAAGTGCTTCACAAAAGTTTATAACGTAGAGTCGTGAAAATAAAAAATCTTTTTTTTCCTCAAAAATTATTATTATTATTTATTTATATAGCGCCATTAATTCCATGGTGCTGTACATGAGAGGGGTTACATACAAATTTATAGATATCGTTTACAGTAAACAAATTTACAATGACAGACTGGTACAGAGGGGAGAGTACCCTGTCCTTGCGGACTTACATTCTACGGGATAATGGGAAGAAACAGAAGGTCGGGGGTGCGGCAGCTCTGGTGGTGGCGGCGTGGCAGCAGCTAGGGTGGTGGCAGTGAGGCGGCAGCTCGGTGGTGGCGGCGAGGCGGAATGGTTATTGCAGGCTGTAGGCTTTCCTGAAGACATGGGTTTTCAGGTTCCGTCTGAAGGATCCAAGGGTGGTGGATAATCATGCATGTTGAGGCATGGAATTCCAGTGGATGGGGGATATTCGGGAGAAATCTTGGAGGCGGTTGTGTGAGGAACGAATAAATGTGGAGGATAGTAGGAGGTCTTGGGAGGATCGAAGATTACGTGAAGGAAGATATTGGGAGATTAGTTCAGAGATATAGGGAGGGGACAGGTTGTGGACGGCTTTGTAGGTCAGTGTTAGTAGTTTGAACTGGATTCCTTGGGGAATTGGGAGCCAGTGGAGGGATTTGCAGAGGGAAGAAGCAGGGGAGTAGCGAGGGGAGAGGTGGATTAGTCGGGCAGCAGAATTGAGGACAGATTGGAGTGGTGCAAGAGAGTTGATGGGGAGGCCACAGAGGAGGGTGTTGCAGTAATCAAGGCGGGAGATGATGAGGGCATGCACAAGAGTTTTAGTAGATTGAGGGCTGAGGAAGGGACGGATTCTGGAAATGTTTTTAAGTTGGATGCGACAGGAGGTGGCAAGAGTTTGGATGTGTGGTTTGAAGGACAGGGCAGAGTCGAGAGTTACTCCGAGGCAGCGGATTTCAGGTGCGGGAGAGATCGTGATGCCATTTACCATAATAGATAGATCGGGTAGGGAAGATACGCGAGATGGAGGAAAGATGATGAGTTCGGTTTTGTCTACATTGAGTTTTAAGAAACGAGAGGTGAAGAAGGAGGATATGGCTGATAGACACTCCGGGATTCTGGACAGCAGAGAGGTGTGTTATGATTTGGTAGCTGAGGAGAGCAGGCAAAAAAGGAAATACACCAGAGAGGTTGGAATCTATGGGATTGCAGTACCCTGACTAACCACCACAACTAAAGGCAGCCGTGGAGCGTACCTACGTTGGTCCTAGACGCCTCGTCACAGCCTGAGAAGCTAACTACACCTAAAGACAGAAAGAGGAAAACTATCTGCCCCGGAGCAGATCCCCAAAGAACATAGAAAACCCCCAAACATATAATGGCGATTAGACTAGAGGAAATACAAAGACAGACAGAAAATAGTATGAGCAAACGTTGGGGCCCAAACTTCCTAAATAGAAAAGGATAGGAAGGACACTTACTGCAATCCGAAAAAACCCTGAAAAGTACCAACTCTACTAATTACAAAAACACCTGAGATCACACGACCTCTACCACCTAAATTAGTTCTCTGGTGTAACAAAAACTAAACAGCAGCCACTGAAAAAACTGGAAAAGGCAAATGAACAAACAACAGTGGCTGAACTAAACTGAGAGGAGCACAAGCCCCCGGAGGGGACCCGGCAGACCCCCACAGAAGTGCAGGACAAAATGCAAAAAGCAAGCACAAAAAACTAAAAGAAGAAAATGTCTTATCTGTTAGCAGAAGATGCAGGCACGAAACAGCAAGCTACAAAGTGAACAGGAATCAAAGATGAGACCAGAACAATTGATCACCTGCAACCCTGATGGGAGGGAACCTCCCTTATATAAGACCAGTCAGTAACACCTGATCGCCAATCCTCACAATCTTCATTGGATAGTTCAGTACTGCTTGTAACCACCAGAGGGAGCCTCTGCTCAGAATTCATTTCTAGCACATTCACAACAGTACCCCCCCCTTGAGGAGGGGTCACCGAACCCTCATTTGAGCAACCAGGTCGGTCAGGATGAGCTCTGTGATACGCACGGATGAGTCTCCTAGCATGGATGTCCGAAGCAAACACCCAAGAATTGTCCTCCTGACCATAACCTCTCCACTTAACCAAATACTGGAGTTTCCGTCTAGAAAAACGAGAATTCAATATTTTCTCAACCACATACTCCAGATTGCCCTCAACCAAAACAGGGTCAGGAGGCACAGCCATAGGAACCACTTGCTCGACAAACCTCTTCAATAAGGACTTGTGGAACACGTTATGGATCTTAAATGTCCCTGGAAGAAGTAAACGAAAGGAAACAGGATTAAGAATCTCCATGATCTTATAAGGTCCAATGAACCTAGGCTTAAACTTAGGAGATGCAACTCTCATAGGGATATTTCTTGAGGACAACCAGACCAAGTCCCCCACTTTAAACCGAGGACCATCAGTCCTATGCGGTTGGCAAACCGCTGGGCCCTCTCCTGAGAGAGGGACAACCTCTCCACTACCTGGTCCCAAATCTGCTGCATACGCTCCACAACAGAGTCAACACCTGGACAGACAGAAGCCTCCGTCTGTCCTGAAGAAAATCGAGGGTGAAACCCAAAGTTGCAGAAAAATGGAGACATCAAAGTGGCAGAGCTAGCCCTATTATTAAGAGCAAACTCAGCCAAAGGCAAAAAAGAGACCCAGTCATCCTGATCAGCAGACACTGTTAGAACCCTCTTGTTAGATTTTGTTTCAGTTTGCTGGTCACATGACCTTTTTTCCCTATTTAGTCTGGCTCCGCCCTTCTGGCTTTGCTGGACTTCATTGTATTATCTACTCTTAAGCTAGCCGGGTGCTTAGGTGCCTTACTCTGTCAGTTTTGCTTGATCTTAGGATCACTTAGTATTTGTTTTCTGTTTTATATTCCCTGCTACACTTTCTGTTAGGAGGTGTCCACCTTTTCACCCAGTCCCTAGATCTTGTAGGGATTCCTTCCTCGCAACTATAGGTTTTCGTTCAGACTAGCTGAGGACTTTAGCGGGTCTGGTCGCAGGATCAGGTCCCCCGTTACATCGTAGGGATCCAGCTCAGTCCTATTGTAGGGACAGAATTCCCACCTTTCCTTAGTGCTTGTAGCAGATCATAACAGTAAGTCCAGCCCAAAGAAAAAAAAAAAAAAAAAATCTCTAAGGAAAGATTTTCAGTTTCTATTATGGTGTCGGTTCAGGATTTGGCTCAACACCTGCAGCGACTCTCTCTGGAGGTGGCTGAAATCCAGCAACACGTGAGTAGTTGTTCTGGAGCTGATTTCGTGGAGCCAAAGGTACGTTTGCCTGAATTATTTTTTGGTGAACAACAAGATTTTTTTTCTTTTAAAAATGCTTGCTTGTTGTATTTCCGTTTGAGACCCAGATCCTCTGGTGATGAATCACAGCGCATAGGGTTCATAATGTCACTTTTGCGCAAAGAACCTCAGGACTGGGCCTTTTCTCTGCAGCCTAGTGATCCATGCTTTAGATCAGTGGATAGTTTTTTTTTCTGCTTTGGGGTTATTGTATGACGATCCGGATCGTGTTTCATCAGCTGAGACAGAATTGAAACGTTTGAGACAGGGATCAGGTAATGTGGAAAAATATTGTACTCACTTCCGAAGGTGGTCCGCTCAGGTGGGCTGGAACGATTCAGCTTTGAAAAGTTTATTTCTTGCAGGGTTAAGTGAAAGGGTTAAAGATTTGCTGATTGCTTATCCCATACCTGGTAACTTGCAAGAGGCTATGCAATTAGCCATACGGGTGGATAGGAGAATGCCCCATCTAACACGCCGCATGGGAGGTTGTTTGTGCCTGGTAACCTGAGGAGAGATTTGTTTGATGAATGTCATGACTCTCGGTTGGCAGGTCATCCTGGAATCTCTGAGACCAAGAGACTTGTGGGTCGCAGTTTTTGGTGGCCAGGATGGCAGAAGGAAGTCATTAAGTGGGTGCGCCAATGCACTGTGTGTGCTAGATCTAAGTCTTCTCATTCTCCTGCTGCGGGGTTGCTTTGCCCTTTGGAGGTCCCTAGTGCACCTTGGACACATTTGGCTATGGACTTTATTACTGACCTTCCCCCTTCTGAGGGTTTCACTGTCATCTGGGTGGTCGTGGACCGTTTTAGCAAGATGTGTCACTTGGTTCCTTTCATCAAACTGCCCTGCGCTAAGACTCTCGCTAAGGCCTTTGTCAAGGAAATAGTCAGACTACATGGTGTTCCTACTGACATTGTTTCTGATAGGGGACCTCAGTTTGTGGCTCGTTTTTAGGGCGCCTTTTGTGACAGGTTGGGAGTTCATTTGTCGTTTTCATCCGGATATCATCCTGAGTCTAATGGCCAGACAGAAAGGAAAAACCAGGATGTTGAGCAGTTCTTGCGTTGTTTTGTGACTGATAATCAAGAGGGGTGGTCTGAGTTTCTGCCACTTGCTGAGTTTGCTCTTAACAATCATACATCTGCTTCTGCTGGTTGTTCGCTTTTTTTTTTGTTGTACTGGGAGACATCCGTCTTTTGGGTCATTTTCCAAGTTGGGATCGGCTGTACCTGAAGAGGAGAATTTTTCTGGTGTTTTGGAGAGAGTTTGGACTGATGTACGTGGTAATCTTCAGGAGGCTAACAAAAGATCCAAAGTGTATTTTGATAGAAAACGACAAGTGGTTTTGTTTGCTATTGGTGACATGGTTTGGTTGTCCTCTAAGAATCTGCGCTTGAGGATTCCGTCTAAGAAATTGGGTCCCAAGTTTGTAGGGCCCTTTAAGGTGCTTCAGGTTATTAACCAATCTGCTGTTAAGTTGGAGCTTCCTACCTCCTGGAAGATTAATCCGGTGTTTCATGTTTCTCTCTTGAAAAAAGCTGAGGTCTCAGATGGAGACGTCTCGGCCACTGTTCCCCTGTGGTGGAGGACGGGCAATATGAGATTTCCCGCATCCTAAATTCTAGACGGTATAGAGGGAGTTTGCAGTACCTCGTCGCTTGGAAGGGTTATGGACCCGAGGATAACTCATGGGTGAGGGCGGATGATGTTTCTGCGTCTAGACTTGTCAGAGCGTTTCACAAGAGGTTTCCGGATAAGCCTAAGTCCTAGGGGATCCGGAGGATCCTCTTAGAAGGGAGGGTACTGTTAGAACCCTCTTGTTAGATTTTGTTTCAGTTTGCTGGTCACATGACCTTTTTTCCCTATTTAGTCTGGCTCCGCCCTTTTGGCTTTGCTGGACTTCATTGTATTATCTACTCTTAAGCTAGCCGGGTGCTTAGGTGCCTTACTCTGTCAGTTTTGCTTGATCTTAGGATCTCTTAGTATTTGTTTTCTGTTTTATATTCCCTGCTACACTTTCTGTTAGGAGGTGTCCACCTTTTCACCCAGTCCCTAGATCTTGTAGGGATTCCTTCCTTGCAACTATAGGTCTTCGTTCAGACTAGCTGAGGACTTTAGCGGGTCTGGTCGCAGGATCAGGTCCCCCGTTACATCGTAGGGATCCAGCTCAGTCCTATTGTAGGGACAGAATTCCCACCTTTCCTTAGTGCTTGTAGCAGATCATAACAGACACAAAGCATCTTAGATAAGTCTCCAATGTCTGGTTTGTTCTCTCAGTTTGTCCATTGGTCTGAGGATGAAAAGCCGAGGAGAAAGACAATTGAACACCAAGTTTAGAACAAAAAGTCCTCCAAAATCTGGAAACAAACTGGACTCCTCTGTCAGACACAATGTTCTCAGGAATGCCGTGTAACCGAACCACGTGCTGAAGGAACAAAGGCACCAATTCAGAGGAGGAAGGCAACTTAGGTAATGGCACAAGATGTATCATTTTGGAAAACCTATCACAAATCACCCAGATAACAGTCATTCTCTGAGAAACAGGGAGGTCGGAAATGAAATCCATAGAGATATGGGTCCATGGTCTCTTGGGCACAGGCAATGGCATCAACAAACCACTAGAGCGAGAGCAAGGCTTGGAGCGAGAGCAAGTCCCGCAGGACTGCACAAATTCCCTGACGTCACGAGACAAAGTAGGCCACCAAAAGGACCGACTAACCAAGTCTCTGGTACCAAAAATTCCGGGATGACCGGCCAACGCGGAACAATGAATCTCAGACATCACACTTTTTTTCCACCGGTCTGGGACAAACAATTTCCCAATAGGGCAGCACTCGGGTTTATCCTCCTGACACCCTTCCAGAGCCAATCTCAAATTGGGCGAGATGGCGGAAAGAACTACACCCTCTTTCAAAATAACAGCAGGATCAGATAACTCAGGAGAGTCCGCAAGGAAACTCCTCGAGAGAGCATCCGCCTTAACATTCTTAGTGCCAGGAAGAAAGGAAACCACAAAATTAAAACGTGTGAAAAACAAGGCCCACCTGGCCTGTCTAGGATTAAGTCGCTTGGCTGATTCCAGATAAACCAGATTCTTATGGTCCGTGAGGACCACCACCTGATGTTTGGCTCCCTCCAGCCAATGTCTCCACTCTTCAAAAGCCCACTTCATGGCCAATAACTCCGATTACCCACGTCATAATTACGTTCAGTTGGAGAAAATTTTCGAGAGAAAAAGGCACAAGGGTTACTTTTAGAGGTCTCTGGATCTCTTTGGGACAAAACGGCACCTGCCCCAATTTCAGAGGCATCAACCTCCACCTGAAATGGCAGAGAAACATCAGGCTGCCGTAGAACAGGAGCATAAGTGAATCTCTGCTTAAGTTCCTGAAACGCAGAGACTGCCTCAGGAGGCCAATTCACCACATCAGAACCCTTTTTGGTCAAATCAGTCAATGGTTTAACAATAACAGAGAAATTACCAATAAATTTACGATAAAAATTGGCAAAACCCAAGAATCTTTGAAGAGCCTTTAATGAAGTAGGTTGGACCCAATCACAGATGGCCTGAACCTTGACCGGGTCCATTTCAATAACAGATGGGGACAAAATGAATCCCAGAAATGAGATCCTCTGTACGCCAAAAAGACACTTTGATCCCTTCACATACAGAGCATTCTCTCTCAAAATCTGGAACACAGTCCGAACATGTTTCACATGAGAGTCCCAGTCATTGGAAAAAATCAAGATATCATCCAAATAAACAATCAGAAATTTATCCACAAAATCCCTGAAAATGTCATTCATGAAGGACTGGAAGACAGAAGGAGCATTGGTGAGCCCAAAGGGCATCACTAGGTACTCAAAATGCCCCTCTGGGGTATTAAATGCCGTCTTCCATTCATCCCCGTGCTTAATGCGAATAAGGTTATATGCCCCCTGAGGTCAAGCTTGGTAAACCAAGTAGCACTTTTCACCCTGGAAAACAGGTCAGAAATCAAGGGTAACGGATATTGATATTTCACAGTGATATTGTTCAAGAGATGATAATCAATACACGGGCTTAATGAACCATCCTTTTTGGCCACAAAGAAAAAACCGGCACCCAAGGGTGAAGAGGATGGTCTGATATGACCCTTCTCCAATGACTCCTTGATATAAGACCGCATAGCGTCATGTTCAGGTACAGACAAGTTAAAAAGGCGACCTTTAGGGAATTTACTACCAGGCACTAATTCAATAGCGCAGTCATAGCTCCTATGGGGGGGCAAGGATGCAGATTTACTTTCGCTAAACACATCAGAAAAATCAGTCAAAAAGTCAGGAACATCCTGAGCCTTGGGGGAAGCAGAAAAAACAGGAGTGTTGGTATTAACACATTGGCAGCCCCAACTGGTTACAGACACAGATTTCCAATCCAAAACAGGATTATGAGACTGTAACCAAGGGAAACCCAGTACGATAATGTCATGCAGATTATACAGCACCAAAAATTTGCAACTCTCCTGATGATCAGGTTCAACCCTCATTATCACCTGAGTAGAGAACTGAGGTTTATTCTCAGCCAAAGGGGTAGAATCGATCCCAGTAGGGGAATAGACTTCCGTAGGGGTATCAAGGGAAACCTACAACGTTTAGCAAAATCAAAATCCATCAGGTTAATAGCTGCTCCCGAATCAACGAAAGCCTGAGCAGAAAATGTGGACAGGGAGCAAATCAGGGTAACAGTCAACAAAAATTTAGTCTGAACACTACCCAAGACAACTGAGCGTGCAAAACGTCTTCCCGCTTAGGGCAGACTGAAATAGCATGAGAGGCAT
Organism: Oophaga sylvatica; assembly: GCA_033576555.1. NCBI lineage: Eukaryota > Metazoa > Chordata > Amphibia > Anura > Dendrobatidae > Oophaga > Oophaga sylvatica. Next base: position 2,937 of record JARQOD010006607.1, on the reverse strand, counting down.
CACCACAGTAGAAACATAACCCATTGCATTTTCGAAACTCATGACGCTGTGCCCAGAAGCCACTCTATCACACTGCATGGGTTCAGAAGCTGGTTCACAAGGCAACACTATTCCACGCATACCTCTACGCTCACGCAAACGTCTGTCAATTTGAATCGCTAATGACATAGAATCATTGAGACCAGAGGGGACAGGGAATCCCACCATAACATCCTTTACATTCTCTGACAGACCCTTCCGAAAAAGGGCTGCCAAAGCATCGTCATTCCATTTGGTCAGTACTGCCCACCTACGGAATCTCTGACAGTATAACTCAGCGTCCTCAAGCCCTGATTTAATGTCAACAAGGCTTTTTCAGCTTGATCAGTGACATTAGGCTCATCGTACAATAACCCCAGAGCCTGAAAAAATGCATCAACATTACTCAAAACAGGACCCCAGGTGTCAGGGAAAAAAGCCCAATCCTGAGGATCGCCACGCAGGAGAGAGATGACAATTTGAACCTGCTGTGCTGCGTTCCCTGAGGACTTAGATTTCAAGGCAAAAAACAACTTACAGTTATTTTTGAAATTCAGAAATTTAGCTCGATCCCCTAAAAACAAATCTGGCATGGGAATCCTAGGTTCCACAACAGGCAACCTTGCAAGATAGGTAGCAATACTCCGAACCTCAGTGGCAAGCTGATCCACACGGCCCAGACAACTGTGCAAGCTCCATTGAGAGAAAAAAAAATCCTCCTCAGCACTCAGAGATTCAGAGGGAAAAAAAAAAAAATCTCTGACAACTCTGACAACTTTTTTCTTTCCACAATATTTTTCCCTTCTGTGAGTACCATATAATTTTCAGTTTTGGCCGGTGATACTGTTATGATTTGGTAGCTGAGGAGAGCAGGCAAAAAAGGAAATACACCAGAGAGGTTGGAATCTATGGGATTGCAGTACCTGACTAACCACCACAACTAAAGGCAGCCGTGGAGCGTACCTACGTTGGTCCTAGACGCCTCGTCACAGCCTGAGAAGCTAACTACACTAAAGACAGAAAAGAGGAAAACTATCTGCCCGGAGCAGATCCTCAAAGAACATAGAAAGCCCCCAAACATATAATGGCGGTTAGACTAGAGGAAATACAAACACAGACAGAAAATAGTATGAGCAAACGTTGGGGCCCAAACTTCCTAAATAGAAAAGGATAGGAAGGACACTTACTGCAATTCGAAAAACCCTGAAAAGTACCAACTCTACTAATTACAAAAACACCTGAGATCACACGACCTCTAACACCTAAATTAGTTCTCTGGTGTAACAAAAACTAAACAGCAGCCACTGAAAAAACTGGAAAAGGCAAATGAACAAACACGTGGCTGAACTAAACTGAGAGGAGCACAAGCCCCCGGAGGGGACCCGGCAGACCCCACAGAAGTGCAGGACAAAATGCAAAAAGCAAGCACAAAAAACTAAAAGAAGAAAATGTCTTATCTGTTAGCAGAAGATGCAGGCACGAAACAGCAAGCTACAAAGTGAACAGGAATCAAAGATGAGACCAGAACAATTGATCACCGGCAACCCTGATGGGAGGGAACCTCCCTTATATAAGACCAGTCAGTAACACCTGATCGCAATCCTCACAATCTTCATTGGATAGTTCAGTACTGCTTGTAACCACCAGAGGGAGCCTCTGCTCAGAATTCATTTCTAGCACATTCACAACAGAGGTGACATCTGGGCCAGAGAGGTAGATCTGAGTATCGTCCGCATAGAGGTGGTACTGGAAGCCATGGGACTTTATGAGTTGTCCTAGGCCAAGGGTATAGATGGAAAAAAGTAGGGGCCCCAGGACAGAGCCTTGAGGGACTCCAACAGACAGAGGGCGGGATGAGGAGGTAGAGTGGGAGATGCTAAATGTGCGGTCGGAAAGGTAAGTGGCGATCCAGGACAGGGCAAGGTCTTTGATGCCATGGGAAGAAAGAATCTGTAGCAGTAGGCAGTGGTCAACTGTGCAAAGGCAGAGGAAAGTCAAGGAGGAGGAGGATGGAGAACTGTCTGTTAGCTTTGGCTGTGAGTAAGTCGTTAGTAATTTTGGTCAGGGCAGTTTCAGTGGAGTGGTGGGGGCGGAAGCCAGATTGGAGGTTGTCGAGGAGAGAGTTAGATGAGAGGTGGGAGGAAAGTTGAGCGTGGACATGCTGCTCAAGGAGTTTGGAAGCAAACGGGAGCATGATATTGGGCGATAGCTGGGCATAGCAGTTGGGTCAAGGTTTGTTTTTTTGAGGATGGGTGTGATGGTGGCATGTTTGAAGGCAGAGGGAAAGGTACCAGAAGATAGCGATAGGTTGAAGAGATGGGTTAGGGCTGGGATGAGCATGTTAGTGAGGTTGGGGAGCAGGTGTGAAGGGATGGGTCAAGTGCGCACAGGTGGTGAGGTGTGATTTGAAAAGCAGATGAAATAAGCTCTCCTTCAGTGATGTTGGAGAGGGAGGCTAGTAGGAAGGACAGAGGTCTGGTAAATGGAGTGGTTGGGGTGGTTGGAACAGTAAAGGTTTGCCTTGTTTGGTCGATCTTATTTTTGAGTAGGTGGCAAAGTCCTCGGCAGAGATGAGGGAGTTGTAGGTGGCAGTAGTGGGTGGAGGAGAGAGTTGAATGTGCTGAACAGTTGTTTTGGGGTTGTAGGATAATGAAGATACAAGGTTTGCGAAATAGGTCTGTTAGCAGAGGTGAGGGCTATTTTGAAGGCAAGTGTAGCTTGTTTTGAAAGCAGTGAAGTCGTCTGGCAGGCATGTTTTCTTCCAATGCCGCTCCGCGACCCTGGATGAGTGTCAAAGTTTTTTGGTGAGATTGTTGTGCCAGGGTTGCCTATTGATTCGTCGCACTTTGCCTTGCATGAGGGGGTGACTGAGTCTATGGCAGATGTGAGGGTGGTGTTATAGAAAGCAGTGGTGCTGTC
>JARQOD010006606.1:0-42188 GCA_033576555.1 Oophaga sylvatica | reverse complement strand
AAAGGAAGAATTGTTTTTATATGTTATTGTTTTGTTACCTGTTTTTGTATTTCAGCCCCGGAGTGCTGAATTCTACTAAGGGGAATGTGGAGCCCAGCTGTGACTGGATCCATATCTTCCAGAAGGATGTACTAAAGGAAGATCCCACTAGAGGTCACTATACACACACACATCTCAGCTCACCTAAGAGACCAGTAGAGGGAGCTGTGTGTTAGGCACATAAAAAAAACAGTTAGTTCCAGTTTTACCTCAGACAGATCAGAACAGCAGTTACCTTAGACAAACTGTGAGGGACAGAGGAGATCTCCTCAGGACATGAGAGTGAGATGATTCCTGTCAGAGCTCAGTCAGAGCTAAAAACAGACGGAGATTGATTGATCCTAGTCAGAGCTGAAGTTGAAGTGTAGCTCAGGAGGAAGCGTGCCGACGCTTAAGAGAGCGGCGAAGAGGCAGCACATTAACTGCCAGCGTGTGTGATCTTTATAGGACCCAGGTAGGTCGAAAGCAAGTGGAATTGGAGGGGCCAGTAAGCATTAATAGCTTCCCCCCAGCAACGAATACCGGACGCCGGGTCCCGAGCCTATAAGGATCTCTATGACCTTTTAGGAGAACACCGGAGTTCCTGAAGGACTACAAGTCCCAGGAGTACCACAGAGTTGACACGTACAGGATCAGGGGAACAGAGTCTGCCTGATCAGTGATAAAAAGACCCTGTTCTGCCATAGAGAAGGTCCCCCACCAAGTCAGCCAGGTACAGAACAGAGACTGAGTTAGACCTAGCTACATGCAGGTCAGGACTTCATTAAATAACGACAGAGAACAGGAGGCCATACACCTACCAGTGGAGGAATCCGGACGTACATCCTTCGCCCTGCCGTGCTCCGGGGAGTACCTGCCATTCCTGCAGTAAAGGTACCAAACTGACTTTTGTGTGTGACTCACTTATTGTCTCTGACGGCGGGATCCCCATCTGTCCTGCATCCTCATATTTCTATCCACCCTGGAAGGACACCGTCTTACTTGTAGAAGACCTACATCTAGCTGCCCAACATCATCCCTTCCAGAGTATGTGCACAGCAGCGCTGGTCCCTCTGACCAGATACTACAAGTGGCGTCACGACAACTTACACGAATTCCCATTTCATCATCCAAATCCCCTGTAAATATCCCATTTTCAGTGAGCGCCCAGGGCAACGGACCGAGCTGTGCTATCCGTGACATCCCCATAGACATCAACGGGCTCGGTGCCGAGTATCCCACGGCCCTGGCGGGTGGCTCACATACATGGCATATACGGCGTGTGACTGTAGGGGGGTCAGAGGGACTCAGCACATAATACTAGTATACTATGTCAGCAGCACTGAGGAGGAGGATACAGGACACTACAGGGAGGAGGATAGATGGCGTCAGTTGTTGCTGAGGGTAGGGGAAGTAATATAAAGTGATATACTCCTAGCTTCATACATGGCATATATGGCGTGTGACTGTAGGGGGTCAGAGGGACTCAGCACATAATACTAGTATACTATGTCAGTAGCACTGAGGAGGAGGATACAGGACACTACAGGGAGGAGGATAGACGGTGTCAGTCGTTACTGAGGGTAGGGGAAGTAATATAAAGTGCTATACTACTAGTTTCATACATGGCATATACGGCGTGTGACTGTAGGGGGTCAGAGGGACTCAGCACATAATACTAGTATACTATGTCAGCAGCACTGAGGAGGAGGATACAGGACACTACAGGGAGGAGGATAGACGGCGTCAGGTGTTACTGAGGGTAGAGGAAGTAATATAAAGTGATATACTCCTAGCTTCATACATGGCATATACGGCGTGTGACTGTAGGGGGTCAGAGGGACTCAGCACATAATACTAGTATACTATGTCAGCAGCACTGAGGAGGAGGATACAGGACACTACAGGGAGGAGGATAGACGGCGTCAGGTGTTACTGAGGGTAGGGGAAGTAATATAAAGTGATATACTCCTAGCTTCATACATGGCATATACGGCGTGTGACTGTAGGGGGTCAGAGGGACTCAGCACATAATACTAGTATACTATGTCAGCAGCACTGAGGAGGAGGATACAGGACACTACAGGGAGGAGGATAGACGGCGTCAGGTGTTACTGAGGGTAGGGTAATATAAAGTGATATACTCCTAGCTTCATACATGGCATATACGGCGTGTGACTGTAGGGGGTCAGAGGGACTCCGCACATAATACTAGTATACTATGTCAGCAGCACTGAGGAGGAGGATACAGGACACTACAGGGAGGAGGATAGACGGCGTCAGTTGTTACTGAGGGTAGGGGAAGTAATATAAAGTGATATACTCCTAGCTTCATACATGGCATATACGGCGTGTGACTGTAGGGGTCAGAGGGACTCAGCACATAATACTAGTATACTATGTCAGCAGCACTGAGGAGGAGGATACAGGACACTACAGGGAGGAGGATAGACGGCGTCAGGTGTTACTGAGGGTAGGGGAAGTAATATAAAGTGATATACTCCTAGCTTCATACATGGCATATACAGCGTGTGACTGTAGGGGGTCAGAGGGACTCAGCACATAATACTAGTATACTATGTCAGCAGCACTGAGGAGGAGGATACAGGACACTACAGGGAGGAGGATAGACGGCGTCAGGTGTTACTGAGGGTAGGGGAAGTAATATAAAGTGATATACTCCTAGCTTCATACATGGCATATACAGCGTGTGACTGTAGGGGGTCAGAGGGACTCAGCATATAATACTAGTATACTATGTCAGCAGCACTGAGGAGGAGGATACAGGACACTACAGGGAGGAGGATAGACGGCGTCAGGTGTTACTGAGGGTAGGGGAAGTAATATAAAGTGATATACTCCTAGCTTCATACATGGCATATACAGCGTGTGACTGTAGGGGGTCAGAGGGACTCAGCACATAATACTAGTATACTATGTCAGCAGCACTGAGGAGGAGGATACAGGACACTACAGGGAGGAGGATAGACGGCGTCAGGTGTTACTGAGGGTAGGGGAAGTAATATAAAGTGATATACTCCTAGCTTCATACATGGCATATACGGCGTGTGACTGTAGGGGGTCAGAGGGACTCAGCATATAATACTAGTATACTATGTCAGCAGCACTGAGGAGGAGGATACAGGACACTACAGGGAGGAGGATAGACGGCGTCAGGTGTTACTGAGGGTAGGGGAGGTAATATAAAGTGATATACTCCTAGCTTCATACATGGTATATACGGCGTGTGATTGTAGGGGGTCAGAGGGACTCAGCACATAATACTAGTATACTATGTCAGCAGCACTGAGGAGGAGAATACAGGACACTACAGGGAGGAGGATAGACGGCGTCAGGTGTTACTGAGGGTAGGGGAAGTAATATAAAGTGATATACTCCTAGCTTCATACATGGCATATACGGCGTGTGACTGTAGAGGGTCAGAGGGACTCAGCACATAATACTAGTATACTATGTCAGCAGCACTGAGGAGGAGGATACAGGACACTACAGGGAGGAGGATAGACGGCGTCAGGTGTTACTGAGGGTAGGGGAAGTAATATAAAGTGATATACTCCTAGCTTCATACATGGCATATACGGCGTGTGACTGTAGGGGGTCAGAGGGACTCAGCACATAATACTAGTATACTATGTCAGCAGCACTGAGGAGGAGAATACAGGACACTACAGGGAGGAGGATAGACGGCGTCAGGTGTTACTGAGGGTAGGGGAAGTAATATAAAGTGATATACTCCTAGCTTCATACATGGCATATACGGCGTGTGACTGTAGGGGGTCAGAGGGACTCAGCACATAATACTAGTATACTATGTCAGCAGCACTGAGGAGGAGGATACAGGACACTACAGGGAGGAGGATAGACGGCGTCAGGTGTTACTGAGGGTAGGGGAAGTAATATAAAGTGATATACTCCTAGCTTCATACATGGCATATACGGCGTGTGACTGTAGGGGGTCAGAGGGACTCAGCACATAATACTAGTATACTATGTCAGCAGCACTGAGGAGGATACAGGACACTACAGGGAGAAGGATAGACGGCGTCAGGTGTTACTGAGGGTAGGGGAAGTATTATAAAGTGATATACTCCTAGCTTCATACATGGTATATACGGCGTGTGACTGTAGAGGGTCAGAGGGACTCAGCACATAATACTAGTATACTATGTCAGCAGCACTGAGGAGGAGGATACAGGACACTACAGGGAGGAGGATAGACGGCGTCAGGTGTTACTGAGGGTAGGGGAAGTAATATAAAGTGATATACTCCTAGCTTCATACATGGTATATACGGCGTGTGACTGTAGGGGGTCAGAGGGACTCAGCACATAATACTAGTATACTATGTCAGCAGCACTGAGGAGGAGGATACAGGACACTACAGGGAGGAGGATAGACGGCGTCAGGTGTTACTGAGGGTAGGGGAAGTAATATAAAGTGATATACTCCTAGCTTCATACATGGCATGTACGGTGTGTGACTGTAGAGGGTCAGAGAGACTCAGCACATAATACTAGTATACTATGTCAGCAGCACTGAGGAGGAGGATACAGGACACTACAGGGAGGAGGATAGACGGCGTCAGGTGTTACTGAGGGTAGGGGAAGTAATATAAAGTGATATACTCCTAGCTTCATGCGTGGCATATACGGCGTGTGACTGTAGGGGGTCAGAGGGACTCAGCACATAATACTAGTATACTATGTCAGCAGCACTGAGGAGGAGGATACAGGACACTACAGGGAGGAGGACAGACGGCGTCAGGTGTTACTGAGGGTAGGGGAAGTAATATAAAGTGATATACTCCTAGCTTCATACAGGGCATATACGGCGTGTGACTGGAGGGGGTCAGAGGGACTCAGCACATAATACTAGTATACTATGTCAGCAGCACTGAGGAGGAGGATACAGGACACTACAGGGAGGAGGATAGACAGTGTCAGTTGTTACTGAGGGTAGGGTAATATAAAGTGATATACTCCTAGCTTCATACATGGCATATACGGTGTGTGACTGTAGGGGGTCAGAGGGGCTCAGCACATAATACTAGTATACTATGTCAGCAGCACTGAGGAGGAGGATACAGGACACTACAGGGAGGAGGATAGACGGCGTCAGTTGTTACTGAGGGTAGGGGAAGTAATATAAAGTGATATACTCCTAGCTTCATACATGGCATATACGGCGTGTGACTGTAGGGGGTCAGAGGGACTCAGCACATAATACTAGTTGTAGCGTCGGCGTCCCTGCCCTCTGCTAGGCAGAGACGCTGTTCCCCTCACCCCTCTGCTCCGAGGTCGGCGTCCTCCTCCCGCTCTGCTGGCAGCGCGCGCTCCTTTCCGGCCACTGTGCTTAGGGGAGTCCCGGCCAATGGCCGGAGGGCTTCACCTTATATAAGGCACCTCCCCCAAAATGGAGGTGCCCGAGCAATGTTGTTGCACTGTTCACTACTCTGCTTCAGCCCTCAGGTCCCGTAACCAGTTACCTGCCAGATTCCTGCCAGTTTGCTGTCTGTACCTGTCTGATATTCCCCTCACCTGTTACCAGCCTGCTAGCCTACCTGGAGGCTCCGCCGTCCGACAGTCTGCCCACCATCACCTGCCAGTCTGTCTATGGACCAGCCTGTCCGCTCACCTGGGAGCGCTCACCTGTTACCAGCCTGCTAGCCTACCTGGAGGCTCCGCCGTCCGACAGTCTGCCCACCATCACCTGCCAGTCTGTCTATGGACCAGCCTGTCCGCTCACCTGGGAGCGCTCACCTGTTACCAGCCTGCTAGCCTACCTGGAGGCTCCGCCGTCACGTTCAGTGACCACCGGCTATTCCAGAGACTCTCGCCCGCTCACCTGGGAGCGCTCATCTGTTGCCTGCCTGCTAGCCTACCTGAAGGCTCTGCCGTCACGTTCAGTGACCACCGGCTATTCTAGAGACTCTCGCCCGCTCACCTGGGAGCGCTCATCTGCTATCTGCCTGCTAGCCTACCGGGAGGCTCAGCCATCACAGGTCGTATCTGCCCGTTCATCCAGAGACTGCCCCGGTCACTTGCCGTGACCTCCTGCCCGTTCATACAGAGACTGCCCCGGTCACTTGCCGTGACCTCCTGCCCGTTCATCCAGAGACTGCCCCGGTTACCTGCTGTGACTGCCTGCCCATCCACCCTGGTCACCACCCGCTCCCTTACAAGGACCGCCCCCTTGTATAGTAGCTCAGAGGTTCCGCCCCCCGGACCCGTTACAGTTTGCTCGGGCCATGGAACCCGGTGGCACCCAAGCTCCCTCGCTCTCTGACCTGTGTCAGGAACTGTCCCGCCAGAGGTCCCAACAGGAGTCCATCCTGGGTCACCTGCGGAATGTCAATTCTCGCCTGGACACTCTGGCTGCTCCACCAGCAACTACCGCTGGTGCCATGACCCGCAATCCGGCAGCTCCGCTCTCCTCCCATTCCGTAGTTTCCTGTCTCGGACCCCGGCTCTCTGCACCTCCTCGCTTTGGAGGCGACCCCGCTCAGGCTCGGGGCTTCATTAATCAGTGCACCCTGCACTTTGAACTCCTGTCCCACCAGTTTAACTCCGACCGGGCCAAAATTGCCTTCATCATGTCCCATCTCACCGGGGAGGCCCTGGCCTGGCTAAATCCTCTTTAGGAGAGAGGAGACCCCCTGGTGTCCGACCTGTCTGCCTTTCTCGCGGCTTTCCGGAAAGGTCTTCGACGAACCCGGACGGAAGACCTCATCCGCATCATCTCTGCTACGCCTCCGTCAGGGAAGTCTCACCGTGGGCCAATATGCCATACGGTTCCTTACCCTTGCCTCGGAGCTGGCCTGGGATAACAACGCTCTGATATCTGTTTTCTGGGAAGGTCTGTCCGGTCGTATTAAAGATGAACTCGCTGGTCGGGACATTCCTACCACTCTCGATGACCTAATAACTCTTGCCACCCGGATTGACCCACGGTTCCTGGAGCGGGCCAAAGAGGTCACCCGCGAGAGTAGATTTCCACGTCTAGCTCCTACGTTTCAGAAACCCGTCACTCCCTCCGTTTCTCCCCAATTACACTCTCCTGAGCCTATGCAGGTCGACCAGACCAAGATGGTCAAAACCCGTCAGGACTTACGCCGTGCCGAGGGGAGTTGCTTCTACTGTGGCAGTAAGGAGCACCGGATCCGTACCTGCCGGAGAGGTCGGGAAACGCCTGTGTCTAGGTTCGCTCAGAGAGGTCGACCTAGACAAGGATAAATCCTCTCCATCTCTGCTATTGTCAGTCTCAATTCTCTGCGGGGAGAACCGTTATTTCGAACTAGCCCAACTTGACTCTGGAGCAGCCGGGAATCTTATTTCCCAGTCCCTGGTAGAAAAATACCGCATTCCCACCAAATCTCTGGCTGTACCATTATCTGTCGCGGCTGTGGATGGGGGTCTCTTACCACGTCCCATCCAACTCATCACCGAATCCATAACTCTGCAGGTGGGAATGCTGCATTCTGAGAGCATCTCGTTTCATGTGCTGCCTGGACTCTCTCACGCCCTCTTACTAGGTTTACCTTGGCTCCAGAGACATGCACCCGTGCTCGACTGGCAGACCGGAGAGGTTCTTCGCTGGGGACAGGATTGTCATAAGACGTGTTTGGTTCCTGTTCATCCCGTCCGTCCATCTCCTACCCCAACTAATCTACCTGGACTTCCGATTCCCTATTGGTCATTTGCTGATGTCTTTAATAAAAAGGAGGCAGAGACATTACCTCCTCACAGACCATACGACTGTCCTATCGACCTGTTACCCAGTACTACGCCTCCCCGTGGGCGTATTTACCCATTGTCCGCTGCTGAGACCCGGTCGATGTCTGAATATATCGAGGAGAATTTGGCCAGGGGATTCATCCGGAAATCTACCTCCCCGGCGGGAGCAGGCTTCTTTTTCGTAAAGAAGAAGGACGGCTCTCTTCGTCACTGTATAGACTATAGAGGCCTTAACCAGATTACGGTGAAGAATAAGTACCCCCTTCCGCTCATTCCAGAATTATTGATCGTCTGCGGGGGGCTAGAATCTTCACCAAATTGGACCTCCGAGGGGCGTACAACCTAGTCCGTATCCGTCAAGGTGATGAATGGAAGACTGCCTTCAACACCCGGGACGGTCACTATGAGTATCTAGTAATGCCCTTTGGTCTCTGCAATGCTCCTGCCGTCTTTCAAGAGTTGGTCAATGACGTCTTCCGGGACCTTCTCTACTCCTGCGTGGTGGTGTACCTGGACGACATCTTGGTCTTCTCTTCCGATCTCCAGTCTCACCGGAGGGACGTTCGTCAGGTTCTGCTCAGGCAGAATCACCTCTTCGCTAAATATGAGAAGTGCCTCTTTGAGCAGACCTCGCTTCCGTTTTTGGGCTACATTATTTCTCAGACCGGTCTATGAATGGATCCAGAGAAACTGTTTGCCATCGAGAAATGGCCCCGACCGGAGGGATTGAAGGCCATCCAGCGGTTCCTGGGCTTCGCTAACTACTACCGCCTCTTCATACCGCACTTCTCTTCCCGGACTGCCCCAATTTCCGCGCTCACCCGTAAGGGCACTAACCCCAAAGAGTGGACGCCCGAAGCAGAGGAGGCCTTCCTTTCCTTAAAACAAGCCTTCTCTTCCGCCTCGGTGCTGCATCGCCCGGACGGCAACAAGCAGTTCTTCCTGGAGGTTGACGCTTCCTCCTCTGGAGCCGGAGCGGTACTTACTCAAAAATCGTCTTCCGGGAGAATGGTAACTTGTGGCTTCTTTTCCAAACTCTTCTCCTCTTCTGAGCGCAATTACTCCATAGGAGACCGAGAGTTATTGGCCATCAAGCTGGCATTGGAAGAGTGGCGTTACCTACTCGAGGGGGCTCTTCATCCGGTAATTATTTACACTGACCACAAAAACTTGGCTTACCTCCAGCATGCCCAGAGACTTCACCCGCGCCAAGCCCGGTGGTCCTTGTTTTTTGCTCGCTTTGATTTTGTTCTACATTTTCGCCCGGCTGACAAGAACATCAAGGCGGACGCCTTGTCTCGATCCTTCCTGGTGTCGGATCTCGAGGAGGAACCTAAACATATCATCGATCCCGCTAGAGTCATGCAAGTGGCTCCCGTGAGTCTAAACCGTCTCCCTCCCGGTAAGACGTTCGTAGCGGTACCCGATCGGGAGAGGATCCTACACTGGGGCCATTCGTCTAAACTAGCTGGCCACGCCGGTCAGAGAAAGACCCTCCAGCTTTCCAGCTTATTTCCCGGCATTACTGGTGGCCTACCCTGCACAAGGACGTAATAGACTTTGTTTCTGCCTGTGCCTCCTGTGGCCGCAACAAAGTGCCGAGACACCTGCCTGCCGGTCGCCTCCTTCCGCTTCCTGTACCCGCTGCCCCCTGGCAGCATATAGCAATGACTTCATAACTGACCTCCCCGTCTCTGATGGTTGTACGGTCATTTGGGTGGTCGCGGATCGCTTTTCCAAGATGGCTCACTTTGTTCCCCTGCCAGGCCTCCCGTCTGCACCCGAGCTGGCTAAAGACTTTATTCGCCACATCTTCCGTCTTTATGGCCTGCCCCGCCACATCGTGTCGGATCGTGGGGTACAGTTCACCTCACATTTCTGGAGAGCCACTTGTAAATTGCTAGACGTCACCCTGGACTTCTCCTCCGCTTACCACCCACAGTCCAATGGTCAAGTGGAGCGGATCAATCAGAGCCTGACCAGTTACCTCCGGCACTTCGTTAACGTCCACCATTCTGACTGGGTGGATCTCCTGCCATGGGCTGAATTTTCTTACAACAATCACGAGAGCGAATCTTCCTCCAAATCCCCGTTTTTTGTAGTCTTCGGTCAGCATCCTCGGATCCTATTTCCCGTCTCCACTTCAGTGGACAATCCGGCTGCAGAATCTCTTGTTAACAAATTTTCCTCCATATGGGAGAGTACCCGGTCCGCACTTCTTCTGTCATCCGAGCGTATGAAAAAACATGCTGACAAAAAACGTCTGGATCCTCCTCAATTCCGTCCTGGGGATAAGGTCTGGCTCTCGTCCAAGTATGTTCGGCTCAAGATTCCTTCCTACAAGTTGGGTCCTCGGTTCATCGGTCCTCTGGAGATCATCAGTCAGATCAACCCGGTGGCCTATAAATTGAAACTCCCGGCCAACTTGCGGATCCCTAACTCCTTCCATGTATCTCTCCTCAAACCGGTGGTACTTAACTCTTTTTCCAAGCCTACAGGTACACCTCCAGAGAAATATATCGTAGCACTACTGTGGTGGTGCACAAGTAGGATATTAGCCCAATATAGTGAAATAGAAGACTTGGCACTCAACTTAGTGATATTAGAATATCCAATTTTATTGCAGTCAAGGTACACATGGGTGCAAGATGGAGACGTTTCGGTCCAACAGGGACCTTCATCAATCTGACGGCAATATAGGACAATGGAAAATAAAATAATGTAAAATAAATAATAAATAACAAAACAGTAAAGGTAATAAACAAAAGTAAAAATAACATAAATATAGAATGGAGACCATATGCTTTATAATCAATATCATAGATTAATGTAGATAGAAAGTAAAGTAAAAAAAGAAAAGAAAAAAAGTTCAGATACCTACCCGACTGCTTATAAGTAAATATATTTATTTGAATATTGGTCATGCAGGCTATATGTCTATAGAGGAAAAAGCATGGAGTAAGTATAGAAAATGCCCAAGTAAAATAGATCAAGAGTACATAATGGCTAGTAAAGTAGGAGCATGTTTACCTTAGAGGAGAGGATCATAAGGATAAATCAGATCATATGCCGAAAAAAAGGGTTGAAACCTGAGATAAAGAATACCACATATGTATAGTTATAATCAAGAAACGGGTGACCTATATAGATCCATATGGGTTTGGTATACCTGTAGGTCCTAGAGGTAAAAGTATAGTGATCCAATAGGATTCTTAAAGCGTTTATACAGTATCTGTGGAAATATAGAGGATATGTGGAAGTAACCGTATAAATAAGGTTGCATACCAAATACATGATCCTATATGCTGCACTGATGTATAAGTAAGTATAATAACGTCCCAGGGGGGTGGTGAGACATAGTAGTTCCCTGCACACACGTTCCAATAGCAGGTGGTGACTTCACATAGTGTTTCATTAGGTATCGGTAAAACCAGCCGTTAAGTAGTGTGTAATGTACAAGCGTGCCTAGAATTACTCACATGGGGGTAGCGCCGTCCTCTCCAACGCTGACGCGGTATCCGCCGCTTGTCAGGTGGGGAGGAAGCACTTCTCCATGTTTAAGAAGGGAAGAGGCGGGACCTCGTGATGCGTCCATTGGATCGCGTCACCGGAAGTGACGTATGGTGGGACGCGTCACCGGAAGTGATGCGTACGGTCCACCTTGGTCGGCGCTTGCGTTGCACACATCATGTGATGTATCTCATTGTTGTGATGGATGATAAGTGTATGGAAAGGGGAGGGGCGGGCGTAAATACCCGAAACTAAGTATGTGTCGGCAGCTATGTAGGTGGAGAGGATTGTAAGTGAAATAAGTGGCATTTGTAAAATAAAATAAGTATGTATAATAAGGGAAAAAGGGGGAAAAAAGGAGATTAAATCACCAACTAAGTTCATTATAGTAGTATAAAGAGTGCAATCCATGGTGGAGAGAGTTCTATAAAGGGCAAAATGCAGTCGGGTAGGGAGAGTCCAAGGGTGAGGGTCAAAACATTTCAGTATAACCGACTCTGTAATAAAAAGAAAACAGAGTTAGGGTAATTCCTTATGAACCATATATTATGCATACAATACAGGGTCAAACAGGAGCCAGACCTGACACATTAGGCAGTTATTATAAAGTATATGAGTAGTTTTAGAGGAACATCAGTATAAAGAATAATCAAATATGGTGATACATTGTAGTATAGATAATATGAGAGTCTTGGTCCACTTAGGTCATAAGATTCCCAAGGTTTTGTGACCGTCAGAAAAATCGAATGACATGCAAAAGACCTGTCTAATCCCGTTATATAAATGACAAGAGATCATAGTCTCTGTTTAGTCCCTTGGGTGCTAGGGTCTGGAGTTCATGTATCCAGTACGCCTCTCGTTTTTTGAGGAGGCATACTCGGTCACCACCCCTTCTGGGTGTGGGAATGTGCTCAATGACTTGAAATCTCAGTTGAGATATCTGATGACCTTTTGTAATGAAGTGGTACGGTATGGGAAGTAATAGGTTCTTGCATCTAATCGTGGATTTGTGTTTTGAAATCCGGTCTTTTATAGCTTGTGTGGTCTCCCCCACATAAAGGAGACCACACGGGCATTTGATGAGATAAATGACGTAGGAGGAATTACAAGTAGAGTAGCACTTGATGTTATATTTTTTGCCTGATTGAGGGTGGTGAATTAAATTGCCTTTTAGTACATTGTTGCACTGATTGCATTGTAAGCATGGGAAAGTTCCCATTTTTGGATTTGTTAGGAATCTCTGAGTATGTAATTGAACATTACTACCAATATCCGCTCTAACTAAATCATCCCGGAGGTTGGGTGCCCTTTTATAACATGGTAAAAATGGGTTTTTAAATTCTGGTACCTCTGGGTGTGCTCTACTAAGTAATCCCCAATGTCGTCTGATAGTTTTATGCAAAATTTGGACGTAGGGATGATAAGTGTGGACGAAGGGGATTCTATTCCCAATAGGGGATCTTGGTCCTATTGCTGGTGTTATTGCCTCCGTGAGGAGATCAGGGGGATAACCCCGCTCCAAAAATTTGTTGTGCATTTCATTTTGGCGTTGCGTACGATTGCTTTGATCGGATACTATTCTTTGTACCCGTTGGAATTGGGATCGTGGTATGGATTTTTTTTACCGCCGGTGGATGTAGACTACTAAAATGCAAAAGGCTATTGCGATCCGTGGATTTTGTAAAGATGTCCGTACTCAGGTTGCCATGTAGATCCTTAATGACTGTGGTGTCAAGGAAATTGACCTTTTCCTGATCCTCAGTCATGGTGAATGAGAGGCCTGGCCAAGCCCCATTTAGTCTTTCAAAAAATTGTTGTAATGTAGATTTAGGCCCATCCCAGATGCAAAAAATGTCGTCTATGAATCTTATCCATAGACGACCATGTGCACAAAAGAGGGGGTCAGTATAGACTACCTCTTCTTCAAATTTAGCCATGTAACAGATAGCATAGGGGGGGGCCACATTGGACCCCATGGCTGTCCCCTTAATTTGCATGTAGAAGGTTTCTTCAAACAAAAAGAAATTCTTAGTGAGAACTATAGTCAAAAGTTCTAGACAGAATTGTATACAGTCACTATGCATCTGGGATGATTCCAGTAGTTGTCTGGTACATGAGATTCCCTGTACGTGTGGTATTGACGTATATAAATCCTTTACGTCTAAGGTGACAAGTATAGTTGATTCTGATAGAGGGCCCATAGAATTTATTTTCTCTAAGAAATCACCAGTATCCAGGATGAATGAGGGTATCTCCCGAACTAATGGGGTGAGGATTTTCTCCAAGAATATTGATAATGGGAGAGGATGGATTCGTTGAGGCAACTATCGGTCTACCTGGGGGATTTTCAAGATTCTTGTGTATCTTGGGCAGTGTATAGAACACCGGCGTGATTGGATTCTTTTTGATAAGATATTCCCTGGTTTTGGAATCTATAACCCCTGAATTAGAATAGGTAGTCAAAATGACCTCAATTTTGTTCATGATTTCACGAGTGGGGTTATTGGTTAATTTCATATACACTGAATCATCATTAAGTTGGCGAAAAATCTCCCTTTGGTAATCGGACTTATTCATGATCACTATAGAACCCCCTTTATCAGCTGGCTTTAGTATGATCGTTCTATCTTCACGAAGAGATCGTAAAGCCTGTTGGTCTAAAGGACTAAGATTAGGGTTATAATGTAGTTTCCCGCTTTCCATATCCTGTCTTAGTTGTTTGGAGGCAGAATCCACAAAGCCAATAAATGCTTCTAGAGCGTGTGACCCCTTTGGGGGAACATAGGTACTCTTTTTTCGGAGACCTATGTTCGTAATTGAGAGAGATCGATGATCTCTTGGTGGATTCACTGTATTGTAGGGTTATTGGCAAAGTGGACCTTAAGTCGCAGATTACGGAAAAATCTTTGTAATTCCATATCCAGGTTAAATGTGTTTAGTCGATATGCCGGACAGAATGACAAACCCCTCTGGAGTAAATGATATTCTGCTATGCTCAGTGTCCGTGATGATATATTGATGACCAGTGGGCAGGTACCTGGGAACGGGTCACCCTCTGGTCTGTGTCCCTTCTTGCGTTGTCCTCTCCGTATCCTCTTCCTCTTTGGCGCCTGGTTCGTTGGCCTAAAAAACGACTTGTCCTGGGCGAGGATCCCTCCGTTCTGATTCTGATCCTGATGTTGATAGATCAGTGGAGGATCTGTAATTAGACCTAGTGTAAGATGGACGAAAGTTATTAGTGAATTGCCAACGATATACACGGCCCTGTTCGTAGTCGTCTGCGTCCCTTTGGAACTTGATTCTCTTTCTATGTTCAGTGTCCTTTCTATGTTGATCCGTCACTGACTTAATTTTTGCCTTCAATGTGGCTAGTTCCTCAGGGGTCCCACTGAGGTTAGTTGAGTCTCGATGTTTGCGATCTCCTCCTTTGTTTTTGTGATAGCCAGTTGCAGATGTTCTATCGTTAGAGTCATTAAATCAAATGAACATTTATTTAGTATCTGTTCAAATTTTAGGCAAAAATCTGTGGAGTCTCGAAAGAGAGTAGGTTGCAGTGGTACTCTTAGCCCCTTGGAATCCTTTTTAGTCGCAGATACTCAGATAGGGTAGCATAATGTAGCTCGTAGTTGATCTGATGACGAAGTTCCCTTTCAAGGTCCCTTCCCTTGTCTCCCTAGGAGGAACTTTCAAAAAGTCACTAGAGAGGTTCATTAGAAATATTAGATATCTAATTATTAGAACGTCGACTACTAGTGCTTTATGTGAAAGTATATCTACATATGGTGCACAATAGGATATTAGGTGAAATAAGAGGTACTCACTTTGCTATATCCAATACTTCACAAGTACTCTTGAGACTCCAAAAGATTATTCTAGGCCTAAAATAAATAATGATTAACTAAGATACTGATATAAATACCATATGCTTTATATCATTCATGATAATGATTCAGATACCTCCGACTCTATACGTAAATATATATTGATATTCATACTATATGCAACTGGCTATTGATGCCAATAAATAAAAACATAATGGTAGGTAGATTTTCCTGCAAACATGATAAAGACATATGCAACTAAGAGTACCATGTTATGTATAATCAAGAACAGGTGACCTATATAATCCTGGGAGGTATACCTAGGGCCTACGAATAATGTAATGATCCAGTTCAAAACTTTATACATATTGTGGCAAATTGAAAGTGTACGGATAATTCATACATAGATCCTAAGGCACACTGAACATAGTATGCAAGTTCTAACTGGGACTCAATATCATTAATGATACCTCCTAACTTTTTGAAAGTTCTCTAGGGAGACAAGGGAAGGACTTGAAGGGAACTTCTCATAGATCAACTACGAGCTACA
This sequence comes from Oophaga sylvatica, assembly GCA_033576555.1. Taxonomy (NCBI): domain Eukaryota; kingdom Metazoa; phylum Chordata; class Amphibia; order Anura; family Dendrobatidae; genus Oophaga; species Oophaga sylvatica. The sequence continues at coordinate 26,535 of JARQOD010006606.1, read as the reverse complement.
TTATGTACCTATTGAGTATCTGCGACTAAAGAGATTCAAGGGGCTAAGAGTACACTGAACCTACTCTCTTTCGAGACTCCACAGATTTTGCCAATTTGAACGATACTAATAAATGTTCATTTGATTTATGACTCTAGATAGACATCTGCAACTGGCTACACAAAAACAAAGAGGATCGCAACATCGAGACTCAACAACTCAGTGGGGACCCTGAGAACTAGCCACATGAAGGCAAAAATTAAGTCATGACGGATACATAGAAGGACACTGAACTAGAAGGAATCAAGTTCAAAGGACGCAGACGACTACGAACAGGCCGTGTATTCGTTGGCAATTCACTAATAACTTTCGTCCATCTTACACTAGGTCTAATTACAGATCCCAAGATCTATCAACATCAGGACAGAATCAGAACGGAGGACTCGCCAGGACAAGTCGTTTTTTAGGCCAACGAACAGCGCCAAGAGAAGGATACGGAGAGGACAACGCAAGAGGGACCAGACCAGAGGTGACCCGTTCCCAGGTACCTGCCCACTGGTCATCAATATATCATCACGGACACTGAGCATAGCAGAATATCATTTACTCCAGAGGGGTTTGTCATTCTGTCCGGCATATCGACTAAACACATTTAACCTGGATATGGAATTACAAAGATTTTTCCGTAATCTGCGACTTAAGGTCCACTTTGCCAATAACCCCTACAATACAGTGAATCCACCAAGAGATCATCGATCTCTCTCAATTACGAACATAGGTCTCCGAACAAAGAGTACCTATGTTCCCCAAAGGGGTCAAACGCTCTAGAAGCATTTATTGGCTTTGTGGATTCCGCCTCCAAACAACTAAGACAGGATATGGAAAGCGGGAAACTACATTATAACCCTAATCTTAGTCCTTTAGACCAACAGGCTTTACGATCTCTCCGTGAGGATAGAACGATCATACTAAAGCCAGCTGATAAAGGGGGTTCTATAGTGATCATGAATAAGTCCGATTACCAAAGGGAGATTTTACGCCAACTTAATGATGATTCAGTGTATATGAAATTAACCAATAACCCCACTCGTGAAATCATGAACAAAATTGAGGTCATTTTGACTACTTATTCTAATTCAGGGGTTATAGATTCCAAAACCAGGGAATATCTTATCAAAAAGAATCCAATCACGCCGGTGTTCTATACACTGCCCAAGATACACAAGAATCTTGAAAATCCCCCAGGTAGACCTATAGTTGCCTCAACCGAATCCATCCTCTCTCCATTATCAATATTTTTGGAGAAAATCCTCACCCCATTAGTTCGGGAGATACCCTCATTCATCCTGGATACTGGTGATTTCTTAGAGAAAATAAATTCTCTGGGCCCTCTATCGGAATCAACTATACTTGTCACCTTAGACGTAAAGGATTTATATACGTCAATACCACACGTACAGGGAATCTCATGTACCAGACAACTACTGGAATCATCCCAGATGCATAGTGACTGTATACAATTCTGTCTAGAACTTTTGACTATAGTTCTCACTAAGAATTTCTTTTTATTTGAAGAAACCTTCTACATGCAAATTAAGGGGACAGCCATGGGGTCCAATGTGGCCCCCCCCTATGCTATCTGTTACATGGCTAAATTTGAAGAAGAGGTAGTCTATACTGACCCCCTCTTTTGTGCACATGGTCGTCTATGGATAAGATTCATAGACGACATTTTTTGCATCTGGGATGGGCCTAAATCTACATTACAACAATTTTTTGAAAGACTAAATGGGGCTTGGCCAGGCCTCTCATTCACCATGACTGAGGATCAGGAAAAGGTCAATTTCCTTGACACCACAGTCATTAAGGATCTACATGGCAACCTGAGTACGGACATCTTTACAAAATCCACGGATCGCAATAGCCTTTTGCATTTTAGTAGTCTACATCCACCGGCGGTAAAAAAATCCATACCACGATCCCAATTCCAACGGGTACAAAGAATAGTATCCGATCAAAGCAATCGTACGCAACGCCAAAATGAAATGCACAACAAATTTTTGGAGCGGGGTTATCCCCCTGATCTCCTCACGGAGGCAATAACACCAGCAATAGGACCAAGATCCCCTATTGGGAATAGAATCCCCTTCGTCCACACTTATCATCCCTACGTCCAAATTTTGCATAAAACTATCAGACGACATTGGGGATTACTTAGTAGAGCACACCCAGAGGTACCAGAATTTAAAAACCCATTTTTACCATGTTATAAAAGGGCACCCAACCTCCGGGATGATTTAGTTAGAGCGGATATTGGTAGTAATGTTCAATTACATACTCAGAGATTCCTAACAAATCCAAAAATGGGAACTTTCCCATGCTTACAATGCAATCAGTGCAACAATGTACTAAAAGGCAATTTAATTCACCACCCTCAATCAGGCAAAAAATATAACATCAAGTGCTACTCTACTTGTAATTCCTCCTACGTCATTTATCTCATCAAATGCCCGTGTGGTCTCCTTTATGTGGGGGAGACCACACAAGCTATAAAAGACCGGATTTCAAAACACAAATCCACGATCAGATGCAAGAACCTATTACTTCCCATACCGTACCACTTCATTACAAAAGGTCATCAGATATCTCAACTGAGATTTCAAGTCATTGAGCACATTCCCACACCCAGAAGGGGTGGTGACCGAGTATGCCTCTCAAAAAACGAGAGGCGTACTGGATACATGAACTCCAGACCCTAGCACCCAAGGGACTAAACAGAGACTATGATCTCTTGTCATTTATATAACGGGATTAGACAGGTCTTTTGCATGTCATTCGATTTTTCTGACGGTCACAAAACCTTGGGAATCTTATGACCTAAGTGGACCAAGACTCTCATATTATCTATACTACAATGTATCACCATATTTGATTATTCTTTATACTGATGTTCCTCTAAAACTACTCATATACTTTATAATAACTGCCTAATGTGTCAGGTCTGGCTCCTGTTTGACCCTGTATTGTATGCATAATATATGGTTCATAAGGAATTACCCTAACTCTGTTTTCTTTTTATTACAGAGTCGGTTATACTGAAATGTCTTGACCCTCACCCTTGGACTCTCCCTACCCGACTGCATTTTGCCCTTTATAGAACTCTCTCCACCATGGATTGCACTCTTTATACTACTATAATGAACTTAGTTGGTGATTTAATCTCCTTCTTTCCCCCCTTTTTCCCTTATTATACATACTTATTTTATTTTACAAATGCCACTTATTTCACTTACAATCCTCTCCACCTACATAGCTGCCGACACATACTTAGTTTCGGGTATTTACGCCCGCCCCTCCCCTTTCCATACACTTATCATCCATCACAACAATGAGATACATCACATGATGTGTGCAACGCAAGCGCCGACCAAGGTGGACCGTACGCATCACTTCCGGTGACGCGTCCCACCATACGTCACTTCCGGTGACGCGATCCAATGGACGCATCACGAGGTCCCGCCTCTTCCCTTCTTAAACATGGAGAAGTGCTTCCTCCCCACCTGACAAGCGGCGGATACCGCGTCAGCGTTGGAGAGGACGGCGCTACCCCCATGTGAGTAATTCTAGGCACGCTTGTACATTACACACTACTTAACGGCTGGTTTTACCGATACCTAATGAAACACTATGCGAAGTCACCACCTGCTATTGGAACGTGTGTGCAGGGAACTACTATGTCTCACCACCCCCCTGGGACGTTATTATACTTACTTATACATCAGTGCAGCATATAGGATCATGTATTTGGTATGCAACCTTATTTATACGGTTACTTCCACATATCCTCTATATTTCCACAGATACTGTATAAACGCTTTAAGAATCCTATTGGATCACTATACTTTTACCTCTAGGACCTACAGGTATACCAAACCCATATGGATCTGTGTAGCCCTGGTGTGAAGGCACACGCAGTACCCTGGAGAATGTGTGGAGAGATAGCAGTTTAATGCTCAATGAACATTCATTCAACACACACTTAGACACACCCACAGGATATATATAGGCTCATTCAGTGAGTTATTGAGGCAGTCAGTGAGTCAGCAGCAGAGCTCATTGGAGTCAGTCTCCTGTCTTCGGACAGAGTAGTCTAGCCTGGACCTGGAGGGAGGAAGTAGTCCAGCCTGAGTCTGCGTGCAGTTCAGTGAAGTGGAGGCCAGTAAAGGGAGCCAGATCACCTTAGTCTGGTCAGAATTGTGCCCCACTGATAGACAGACTGAGACATCTATTGAGAAGAGTGAGTGAGTTGCAGAAATACTTCAGTCTCCTGTCCCAAGGACAGTGAAGGTTCAGAGACGTGCTCCTGCCTAGAGGATTACTGAGATTCTGGCAACAAACTCCGGAAAGAAGTGAAGAAGGGATTGACTTATTTAACCTGTGGAAGTGTGAGTGCTTATGCTACAAGCGCGGACAAGGCGAAAGGCACAGTGGAAGGAATATTTAAAAGTGCTTTTGGATTGGAGAAGTCCTGCACATTGTTACCGGTCACTGGGGACCGAAGGATCACTATAGCTTCACGCATAGTGGTAGGAAAACCAGAGGCTTACCGGACCTTAGGTCGCGGCAAGCAGCCCTGAAGAGTCGGTACGTAACTGGGGTCAGGGGAGTGAGACCTTGAGTCTCTGCAGGACAAGATAGGAATTCAGCTCTCTCACAGGAAGGCTCCGACCACAAAACTGACCGGGCAGTACAGCTTTGGAATAGCTGGAGTTATAGAGGGAACTACGCTTTATGCTGGTTGTACTCATCATTGTGAAAGTAAAGGAGGCCCCTAACTTGTCCAGCTGCTATCTTGAAATACATTCTCCATGGATCAGCCTCCCTGGGACCTGCCTTACCATCTTACAAGTAAAAGGTATGGAAAGACGCTGACCGTGTGAGACTGAGTTATTTATTTGCATGCCTGCACAACCCTGCTTTAACTACCGACCTGAGGGAAGAGTCCCACCTGTAGGGGACCCGACATCTAGCTGCCTCACCATCCCCTCAGAGATCTACAGCAGCGCTGGTACAATTTACCAGAGACTACAGGTGGCGTCACGAACTGTAAATATATCTATCCCCTGTAAATATACCCCCCAAACATACGCCAGACCGCCAGGGCCACAGACCGAGCCACCGCTACCTGTGACAACCCCATAGACTTCCATGGGCTCGGCTCTGAGTACCCCATTGCCCTGGTAATCCACAATTGTGGTGGCGGGTCGATACAGATCTATATAGGTCACCCGTTTCTTGATTATAACTATACATATGTGGTATTCTTTATCTCAGGTTTCAACCCTTTTTTTCGGCATATGATCTGATTTATCCTTATGATCCTCTCCTCTAAGGTAAACATGCTCCTACTTTACTAGCCATTATGTACTCTTGATCTATTTTACTTGGGCATTTTCTATACTTACTCCATGCTTTTTCCTCTATAGGCATATAGCCTGCATGACCAATATTCAAATAAATATATTTACTTATAAGCAGTCGGGTAGGTATCTGAACTTTTTTTTTTTTTTCTTTTCTTTTTTTACTTTACTTTCTATCTACATTAATCTATGATATTGATTATAAAGCATATGGTCTCCATTCTATATTTATGTTATTTTTACTTTTGTTTATTACCTTTACTGTTTTGTGATTTATGTTATTTATTTTACATTATTTTATTTTCCATTGTCCTATATTGCCGTCAGATTGATGAAGGTCCCTGTTGGACCGAAACGTCTCCATCTTGCACCCATGTGTACCTTGACTGCTATAAAATTGGATATTCTAATATCACTAAGTTGAGTACAGGTACACCTCCTGCTCCAGTGTCTGCTGAAAACGAATTTGAGGTAGAGAACATTCTGGCCACCAAAAGGGTAAGAGGGAAGACCTATTTTCTGGTGGATTGGAAGGTGTTTGGTCCCGAAGAGAGAACGTGGGAGCCTCGGGAGAACATCCATGCCCCTCTCATCCTAGCTAAATTTCTTTCTGGCCTAAAAAAGAGGGGCCTAAAGTGGGGGTACTGTAGCGTCGGCGTCCCTGCCCTCTGCTAGGCAGGGACGCTGTTCCCCTCACCCCTCTGCTCCGAGGTCGGCGTCCTCCTCCCGCTCTGCTGGCAGCACGCGCTCCTTTCCGGCCACTGAGCTTAGGGGGCGCGCGCGCGTGCTACCCTCCCTCTTAAAGGGGCCGCGCGCGCCGTACTAAGGAGTCCCCGGCCAATGGCCGGAGGGCTTCACCTTATATAAGGCACCTCCCCCAAAATGGAGGTGCTCGAGCAATGTTGTTGCACTGTTCACTACTCTGCTTCAGCCCTCAGGTCCCGTTACCAGTTACCTGCCAGATTCCTGCCAGTTTGCTATCTGTACCTGTCTGATATTCCCCTCACCTGTTACCAGCCTGCTAGCCTACCTGGAGGCTCCGCCGTCCGACAGTCTGCCCACCATCACCTGCCAGTCTGTCTATGGACCAGCCTGCCCGCTCACCTGGGAGCGCTCATCTGTTGCCTGCCTGCTAGCCTACCTGGAGGCTCTGCCGTCACGTTCAGTGACCACCGGCTATTCCAGAGACTCTCGCCCGCTCACCTGGGAGCGCTCATCTGTTGCCTGCCTGCTAGCCTACCTGGAGGCTCTGCCGTCACGTTCAGTGACCACCGGCTATTCCAGAGACTCTCGCCCGCTCACCTGGGAGCGCTCATCTGCTATCTGCCTGCTAGCCTACCGGGAGGCTCAGCCATCACAGGTCGTATCTGCCCGTTCATCCAGAGACTGCCCCAGTCACTTGCCGTGACCTCCTGCCCGTTCATACAGAGACTGCCCCGGTCACTTGCCGTGACCTCCTGCCCGTTCACCAAGAGACTGCCCCAGTTACCTGCTGTGACTGCCTGCCCGTCCACCCTGGTCGCCACCCGCTCCCTTACAAGGACTGCCCCCTTGTATAGTAGCTCAGAGGTTCCGCCCCCCGGACCCGTTGCACTAGTATACTATGTCAGCAGCACTGAGGAGGAGGATACAGGACACTACAGGGAGGAGATAGACGGCGTCAGGTGTTACTGAGGGTAGGGGAAGTAATATAAAGTGATATACTCCTAGCTTCATACATGACATATACGGCATGTGACTGTAGGGGGTCAGAGGGACTCAGCACATAATACTAGTATACTATGTCAGCAGCACTGAGGAGGAGGATACAGGACACTACAGGGAGGAGGACAGACGGCGTCAGTTGTTACTGAGGGTAGGGGAAGTAATATAAAGTGATATACTCCTAGCTTCATACATGGCATATACGGCGTGTGACTGTAGGGGGTCAGAGGGGCTCAGCACATAATACTAGTATACTATGTCAGCAGCACTGAGGAGGAGGATACAGGACACTACAGGGAGGAGGATAGACGGCGTCAGGTGTTACTGAGGGTAGGGGAAGTAATATAAAGTGATATACTCCTAGCTTCATACATGGCATATACGGCATGTGACTGTAGGGGGTCAGAGGGACTCAGCACATAATACTAGTATACTATGTCAGCAGCACTGAGGAGGAGGATACAGGACACTACAGGGAGGAGGACAGACGGCGTCAGTTGTTACTGAGGGTAGGGGAAGTAATATAAAGTGATATACTCCTAGCTTCATACATGGCATATACGGCGTGTGACTGTAGGGGGTCAGAGGGACTCAGCACATAATACTAGTATACTATGTCAGCAGCACTGAGGAGGAGGATACAGGACACTACAGGGAGGAGGATAGACGGCGTCAGTTGTTACTGAGGGTAGGGGTAGTAATATAAAGTGATATACTCCTAGCTTCATACATGGCATATACGGCGTGTGACTGTAGGGGGTCAGAGGGACTCAGCACATAATACTAGTATACTATGTCAGCAGCACTGAGGAGGAGGATACAGGACACTACAGGGAGGAGGATAGACGGCGTCAGGTGTTACTGAGGGTAGGGGAAGTAATATAAAGTGATATACTCCTAGCTTCATACATGGTATATACAGCGTGTGACTGTAGGGGGTCAGAGGGACTCAGCACATAATACTAGTATACTATGTCAGCAGCACTGAGGAGGAGGATACAGGACACTATAGGGAGGATAGACGGCGTCAGTTGTTACTGAGGGTAGGGTAATATAAAGTGATATACTCCTAGCTTCATACATGGCATATACAGCGTGTGACTGTAGGGGTCAGAGGGACTCAGCACATAACACTAGTATACTATGTCAGCAGCACTGAGGAGGAGGATACAGGACACTACAGGGAGGAGGATAGACGGCGTCAGTTGTTACTGAGGGTAGGGGAAGTAATATAAAGTGATATACTCCTAGCTTCATACATGGTATATACAGCGTGTGACTGTAGAGGGTCAGAGGGACTCAGCACATAATACTAGTATACTATGTCAGCAGCACTGAGGAGGAGGATACAGGACACTACAGGGAGGAGGATAGACGGCGTCAGTTGTTGCTGAGGGTAGAGTAATATAAAGTGATATACTCCTAGCTTCATACATGGCATATACGGCGTGTGACTGTAGAGGGTCAGAGGGACTCAGCACATAACACTAGTATACTATGTCAGCAGCACTGAGGAGGAGGATACAGGACACTACAGGGAGGAGGATAGACGGCGTCAGTTGTTACTGAGGGTAGGGGAAGTAATATAAAGTGATATACTCCTAGCTTCATACATGGTATATAACAGCGTGTGACTGTAGAGGGTCAGAGGGACTCAGCACATAATACTAGTATACTATGTCAGCAGCACTGAGGAGGAGGATACAGGACACTACAGGGAGGAGGATAGACGGCGTCAGTTGTTGCTGAGGGTAGGGTAATATAAAGTGATATACTCCTAGCTTCATACATGGCATATACGGCGTGTGACTGTAGAGGATCAGAGGGACTCAGCACATAACACTAGTATACTATGTCAGCAGCACTGAGGAGGAGGATACAGGACACTACAGGGAGGAGGATAGACGGCGTCAGTTGTTGCTGAGGGTAGGGTAATATAAAGTGAGGGGGGGTACTGTTGTGAATGGGTTTGAGATGAGTTCTGAGCAGAGGCTTCCTCTGGTGGTTACAAGCGGTGCTGGTCTGTCCAGTGAAGATTGTGAGGACTGGGAATCAGGTGTTACTGACTGGTCTTATATAAGGGAGTCACCTTCCCATCAGGGTTGCCGGTGATCAATTGTTCTGGTCTGAATCCTTCATTCCTGTTTCCCTTGTAGCCTGCTGTGTTGTGTCTGCATCTCCTGCTAACAGATAAGACATTTTCTTCTTATTGTTTTTGTGCTATATTTTTGCATTTTGTCCTGCACTTCTGTGGGGGCCTTCAGGGTCCCCTCCGGGGCTTTTGCCCTCTCAGTTTAGTTTAGCCACTTATGTTTGTACTTTTGCTTTTTTCCAGTTTTTTCAGTGGCTGCTGCTTTGATTTTGTTACACCAGAGAACTAATTTAGGTGGAAGAGGTCGTGTGATCTCAGGTGTTTTTGAAATTAGTAGAGTTGGTGCTTTTCAGGGTTTTCTGGGATTGCAGTAAGTACCCTTCCTATCCTTTTCTATTTAGTTAGTTTGGGCCCCAGCGTTTGCTCATACTATTTTCTTTCTGTGTCAGTATTTCTTCTTGTCTAACCGCCATTACATGTTTGGGGGCTTTCTATTATCTTTGGGGTTCTGCTCCGGGGCAGATAGCTTTCCTATTTCTATCTTTAGGTGTAGTTAGTTTCTCAGGCTGTGACGAGGCGTCTAGGACCAACGTAGGAACGCTCCACGGCTGCCTCTAGTTGTGGTGGTTAGTCAGGGTACTGCAATCTCATAGATTCCAACTGCTCTGGTGTATTGCCTTTTTTCCTGCGCTCCTCAGCTACCGAAACATAACAGTTACTGTTGTGAATGGGTTTGAGATGAGTTCTGAGCAGAGGCTTCCTCTGGTGGTTACAAGCGGTGCTGGTCTGTCCAGTAAAGATTGTGAGGACTGGGAATCAGGTGTTACTGACTGGTCTTATATAAGGGAGTCACCTTCCCATCAGGGTTGCCGGTGATCAATTGTTCTGGTCTGAATCCGACCTTCCTGTTTCTCAGAGAATGACCACCATCTGGGTAATTTGTGATAGGTTTTCCAAAATGATACATCTTGTGCCATTACCTAAGTTGCCTTCCTCCTCTGAATTGGTGCCTTTGTTCCTTCAGCATGTGGTTCGTTTACACGGCATTCCTGAGAACATTGTGTCTGACAGAGGAGTCCAGTTTGTTTCCAGATTTTGGAGGACTTTTTGTTCTAAACTGGGTGTTCAATTGTCTTTCTCCTCGGCATTTCATCCTCAGACCAATGGTCAAACTGAGAGAACAAACCAGACATTGGAGACTTATCTAAGATGCTTTGTGTCTGCTGATCAGGATGACTGGGTCTCTTTTTTGCCTTTGGCTGAGTTTGCTCTTAATAATAGGGCTAGCTCTGCCACTTTGATGTCTCCGTTTTTCTGTAATTCTGGGTTTCACCCTCGATTTTCTTCAGGACAGACGGAGGCTTCTGTCTGTCCAGGTGTTGACTCTGTTGTGGAGCGTATGCAACAGATTTGGGACCAGGTAGTGGAGAGGTTGTCCCTCTCTCAGGAGAAGGCCCAGCGGTTTGCTAACCGGCATAAGACTGATGGTCCTCGGTTTAAAGTGGGGGACTTGGTCTGGTTGTCCTCAAAGAATATTCCTATGAGAGTAGCATCTCCTAAATTTAAGCCTAGGTTCATTGGACCTTATAAGATCATGGAGATTATTAATCCTGTTTCTTTTCATTTGCTTCTTCCAGGGACATTTAAGATCCATAACGTGTTCCACAAGTCCTTGTTGAAGAGGTTTGTTGAGCCAGTGGTTCCTGCTGCTGTGCCTCCTGACCCTGTTTTGGTTGAGGGCAATCTGGAGTATGTGGTTGAGAAAATATTAGATTCTCGTTTTTCTAGACGGAAACTCCAGTATTTGGTTAAATGGAGAGGTTATGGTCAGGAAGACAATTCTTGGGTGTTTGCTTCGGACATCCATGCTAGGAGACTTATCCGTGCGTATCATAGAACTCATCCTGACCGACCTGGTTGCTCAAATGAGGGTTCGGTGACCCCTCCTCAAGGGGGGGTACTGTTGTGAATGGGTTTGAGATGAGTTCTGAGCAGAGGCTTCCTCTGGTGGTTACAAGCGGTGCTGGTCTGTCCAGTGAAGATTGTGAGGACTGGGAATCAGGTGTTACTGACTGGTCATATATAAGGGAGTCACCTTCCCATCAGGGTTGCCGGTGATCAATTGTTCTGGTCTGAATCCTTCATTCCTGTTTCCCTTGTAGCCTGCTGTGTTGTGTCTGCATCTCCTGCTAACAGATAAGACATTTTCTTCTTTTTTGTTTTGTGCTATATTTTTGCATTTTGTCCTGCACTTCTGTGGGGGCCTTCAGGGTCCCCTCCGGGCTTTTGCCCTCTCAGTTTAGTTCAGCCACTTATGTTTGTACTTTTGCTTTTTCCAGTTTTTTCAGTGGCTGCTGCTTTGATTTTGTTACACCAGAGAACTAATTTAGGTGGAAGAGGTCGTGTGATCTCAGGTGTTTTTGAAATTAGTAGAGTTGGTGCTTTTCAGGTTTTCTGGGATTGCATTAAGTACCCTTCCTATCCTTTTCTATTTAGTTAGTTTGGGCCCCAGCGTTTGCTCATACTATTTTCTTTCTGTGTCAGTATTTCCTCTTGTCTAACCGCCATTACATGTTTGGGGGCTTTCTATTATCTTTGGGGTTCTGCTCCGGGGCAGATAGCTTTCCTATTTCTATCTTTAGGTGTAGTTAGTTTCTCAGGCTGTGACGAGGCGTCTAGGACCAACGTAGGAACGCTCCACGGCTGCCTCTAGTTGTGGTGGTTAGTCAGGGTACTGCAATCTCATAGATTCCAACTGCTCTGGTGTATTGCCTTTTTTCCTGCGCTCCTCAGCTACCGAAACATAACAGTTACTGTTGTGAATGGGTTTGAGATGAGTTCTGAGCAGAGGCTTCCTCTGGTGGTTACAAGCGGTGCTGGTCTGTCCAGTAAAGATTGTGAGGACTGGGAATCAGGTGTTACTGACTGGTCTTATATAAGGGAGTCACCTTCCCATCAGGGTTGCCGGTGATCAATTGTTCTGGTCTGAATCCGACCTTCCTGTTTCTCAGAGAATGACCACCATCTGGGTAATTTGTGATAGGTTTTCCAAAATGATACATCTTGTGCCATTACCTAAGTTGCCTTCCTCCTCTGAATTGGTGCCTTTGTTCCTTCAGCACGTGGTTCGTTTACACGGCATTCCTGAGAACATTGTGTCTGACAGAGGAGTCCAGTTTGTTTCCAGATTTTGGAGGACTTTTTGTTCTAAACTGGGTGTTCAATTGTCTTTCTCCTCGGCATTTCATCCTCAGACCAATGGTCAAACTGGAGAACAAACCAGACATTGGAGACTTATCTAAGATGCTTTGTGTCTGCTGATCAGGATGACTGGGTCTCTTTTTTGCCTTTGGCTGAGTTTGCTCTTAATAATAGGGCTAGCTCTGCCACTTTGATGTCTCCGTTTTTCTGTAATTCTGGTTTCACCCTCGATTTTCTTCAGGACAGACGGAGGCTTCTGTCTGTCCAGGTGTTGACTCTGTTGTGGAGCGTATGCAACAGATTTGGGACCAGGTAGTGGAGAGGTTGTCCCTCTCTCAGGAGAAGGCCCAGCGGTTTGCTAACCGGCATAAGACTGATGGTCCTCGGTTTAAAGTGGGGGACTTGGTCTGGTTGTCCTCAAAGAATATTCCTATGAGAGTAGCATCTCCTAAATTTAAGCCTAGGTTCATTGGACCTTATAAGATCATGGAGATTATTAATCCTGTTTCTTTTCATTTGCTTCTTCCAGGGACATTTAAGATCCATAACGTGTTCCACAAGTCCTTGTTGAAGAGGTTTGTTGAGCCAGTGGTTCCTGCTGCTGTGCCTCCTGACCCTGTTTTGGTTGAGGGCAATCTGGAGTATGTGGTTGAGAAAATATTAGATTCTCGTTTTTCTAGACGGAAACTCCAGTATTTGGTTAAATGGAGAGGTTATGGTCAGGAAGACAATTCTTGGGTGTTTGCTTCGGACATCCATGCTAGGAGACTTATCCGTGCGTATCATAGAACTCATCCTGACCGACCTGGTTGCTCAAATGAGGGTTCGGTGACCCCTCCTCAAGGGGGGGTACTGTTGTGAATGGGTTTGAGATGAGTTCTGAGCAGAGGCTTCCTCTGGTGGTTACAAGCGGTGCTGGTCTGTCCAGTGAAGATTGTGAGGACTGGGAATCAGGTGTTACTGACTGGTCATATATAAGGGAGTCACCTTCCCATCAGGGTTGCCGGTGATCAATTGTTCTGGTCTGAATCCTTCATTCCTGTTTCCCTTGTAGCCTGCTGTGTTGTGTCTGCATCTCCTGCTAACAGATAAGACATTTTCTTCTTTTTGTTTTTGTGCTATATTTTTGCATTTTGTCCTGCACTTCTGTGGGGGCCTTCAGGGTCCCCTCCGGGGCTTTTGCCCTCTCAGTTTAGTTCAGCCACTTATGTTTGTACTTTTGCTTTTTCCAGTTTTTTCAGTGGCTGCTGCTTTGATTTTGTTACACCAGAGAACTAATTTAGGTGGAAGAGGTCGTGTGATCTCAGGTGTTTTTGAAATTAGTAGAAGTTGGTGCTTTTCAGGGTTTTCTGGGATTGCATTAAGTACCCTTCCTATCCTTTTCTATTTAGTTAGTTTGGGCCCCAGCGTTTGCTCATACTATTTTCTTTCTGTGTCAGTATTTCTTCTTGTCTAACCGCCATTACATGTTTGGGGGCTTTCTATTATCTTTGGGGTTCTGCTCCGGGGCAGATAGCTTTCCTATTTCTATCTTTAGGTGTAGTTAGTTTCTCAGGCTGTGACGAGGCGTCTAGGACCAACGTAGGAACGCTCCACGGCTGCCTCTAGTTGTGGTGGTTAGTCAGGGTACTGCAATCTCATAGATTCCAACTGCTCTGGTGTATTGCCTTTTTTGCCTGCGCTCCTCAGCTACCGAAACATAACAATACTCCTAGCTTCATACATGGTATATACGGCGTGTGACTGTAGGGGGTCAGAGGGACTCAGCACATAATACTAGTATACTATGTCAGCAGCACTGAGGAGGAGGATACAGGACACTACAGGGAGGAGGATAGACGGCGTCAGGTGTTACTGAGGGTAGGGGAAGTAATATAAAGTGATATACTCCTAGCTTCATACATGGCATATACGGCGTGTGACTGTAGGGGGTCAGAGGGACTCAGCACATAATACTAGTATACTATGTCAGCGGCACTGAGGAGGAGGATACGGGACACTACAGGGAGGAGGATAGACGGCGTCAGCTGTTACTGAGAGTAGGGTAATATAAAGTGATATACTCCTAGCTTCATACATGGCATATACGGTGTGTGACTGTAGGGGGTCAGAGGGGCTCAGTACATAATACTAGTATACTATGTCAGCAGCACTGAGGAGGAGGATACAGGACACTACAGGGAGGAGGATAGACGGCGTCAGGTGTTACTGAGGGTAGGGGAAGTAATATAAAGTGATATACTCCTAGCTTCATACATGGCATATACGGCGTGTGACTGTAGGAGGTCAGAGGGACTCAGCACATAATACTAGTATACTATGTCAGCAGCACTGAGGAGGAGGATACAGGACACTACAGGGAGGAGGATAGACGGCGTCAGGTGTTACTGAGGGTAGGGAAGTAATATATAGTGATATACTCCTAGCTTCATACATGGCATATACGGCGTGTGACTGTAGAGGGTCAGAGGGACTCAGCACATAATACTAGTATACTATGTCAGCAGCACTGAGGAGGAGGATACAGGACACTACAGGGAGGAGGATAGACGGCGTCAGGTGTTACTGAGGGTAGGGGAAGTAATATAAAGTGATATACTCCTAGCTTCATACATGGCATATACGGCCTGTGACTGTAGGGGGTCAGAGGGACTCAGCACATAATACTAGTATACTATGTCAGCAGCACTGAGGAGGAGGATACAGGACACTACAGGGAGGAGGATACACGGCGTCAGGTGTTGCTGAGGGTAGGGGAAGTAATATAAAGTGATATACTCCTAGCTTCATGCATGGCATATACGGCGTGTGACTGTAGAGGATCAGAGGGACTCAGCACATAATACTAGTATACTATGTCAGCAGCACTGAGGAGGAGGATACAGGACACTACAGGGAGGAGGATAGACGGCGTCAGGTGTTACTGAGGGTAGGGAAGTAATATAAAGTGATATACTCCTAGCTTCATACATGCATATACGGCTGTGACTGTAGGGGTCAGAGGACTCAGCACATATATATATACTATGTCAGCAGCACTGAGGAGGAGGATACAGGACACTACAGGAGGAGGATAGACGGCGTCAGGTGTTACTGAGGTAGGGAAGTATAAAGTGATAACTCCTAGCTTCATCAGGCATATACGGCGTGTGACTGTAGGGGTCAGGGACTCAGACTAATATAGTATCTATGTCAGCACACTGGGGAGGATACAGGACACTCAGGAGAGGATAGACGGCGTCAGTGTTTCTGAGGGTAGGGAAGTAATATAAAGTATATACTCTAGCTTCATCATGGATATACGGCGTGTGATGTAGGGGTCAGAGGGACTCAGCAATATAATATGTATACTATGTCAGCAGCACTGAGGAGGAGGATACAGGACACTACAGGGAGGAGGATAGAGCGTCAGGTGTTACTGAGGGTAGGGAAGTAAATAAAGTGATATATCCTAGCTCATACATGGCATATACGGCGTGTGACTGTAGGGGTCAGAGGGACTCAGCACATAATACTAGTATACTATGTCAGCAGCACTGAGGAGGAGGATACAGGACACTACAGGAGGAGGATAGACGGCGTCAGGTGTTACTGAGGTAGGGGATAATATAAAGTGATATACTCCTAGCTTCATCATGGCATATACGGGTGTGACTGTAGGGGTGTCAGAGGCTCAGACTAATACATGTATACTATGTCGCAGCACTGAGGAGGAGGATACAGACACTACAGGGAGGAGGATAGACGCGTCAGGTGTTACTGAGGGTAGGGGAAGTAATATAAAGTGATATACTCCTAGCTTCATAATGGACATATACGGGTTGACTGTAGGGGTCAGAGGACTCAGCACATAATACTAGTATACTATGTCAGCAGCACTGAGGAGGAGGATACAGGACACTAAGGGAGGAGGATAGACGGCGTCAGGTGTTACTGAGGGTAGGGAAGTAATATAAAGTGATATACTCCTAGCTTCATACATGATATACGGCTGTGACTGTAAGGGGTCAGGGGACTCAGCACATAATACTAGTATACTATGTCAGCAGCACTGAGGAGGAGGATACAGGACACTACAGGGAGGAGGATAGACGGCGTCAGGTGTTACTGAGGGTAGGGGAAGTAATATAAAGTGATATACTCCTAGCTTCATACATGACATATACGGCTGTGACTGTAGGGGGTCAGAGGGACTCAGCACATAATACTAGTATACTATGTCAGCAGCACTGAGGAGGAGGATACAGGACACTACAGGGAGGAGGATAGACGGCGTCAGGTGTTACTGAGGGTAGGGGAAGTAATATAAAGTGATATACCCTAGCTTCATACATGGCATATACGGCGTGTGACTGTAGGGGTCAGAGGGACTCAGCACATAATACTAGTATACTATGTCAGCAGCACTGAGGAGGAGGATACAGGACACTACAGGGAGGAGGATAGACGGCGTCAGGTGTTACTGAGGGTAGGGGAGTAATATAAAAGTGATATACTCCTAGCTTCATACATGGCATATACGGCGTGTGACTGTAGGGGTCAGAGGGACTCAGCACATAATACTAGTATACTATGTCAGCAGCACTGAGGAGGAGGATACAGGACACTACAGGGAGGAGGATAGACGGCGTCAGGTGTTACTGAGGGTAGGGGAAGTAATATAAAGTGATATACTCCTAGCTTCATACATGGCATATACAGGCGTGTGACTGTAGGGGTCAGAGGGACTCAGCACATAATACTAGTATACTATGTCAGCAGCACTGAGGAGGAGGTACAGGACACTACAGGGAGGAGGATAGACGGCGTCAGGTGTTACTGAGGTAGGGGAAGTAATATAAAGTGATTACTCCTAGCTTCATACATGGATATACGGCGTGTGACTGTAGGGGTCAGAGGGACTCAGCACATAATACTAGTATACTATGTCAGCAGCACTGAGGGGAGGATACAGGACACTACAGGGAGGAGGATAGACGGCGTCAGGTGTTACTGAGGGTAGGGAAGTAATATAAAGTGATATACTCCTAGCTTCATACATGGCATATACGCGTGTGACTGTAGGGGGTCAGAGGGACTCAGCACATAATACTAGTATACTATGTCAGCAGCATGAGGAGGAGGATACAGGACACTACAGGGAGGAGGATAGACGGGTCAGGTGTTACTGGGGTAGGGGAAGTAATATAAAGTGATATACTCCTAGCTTCATACATGGCATATACAGCGTGTGACTGTAGGGGTCAGAGGGACTCAGCACATAATACTAGTATACTATGTCAGCAGCACTGAGGAGGAGGATACAGGACACTACAGGGAGGAGGATAGACGGCGTCAGGTGTACTGAGGGTAGGGGAAGTAATATAAAGTGATATATCCTAGCTTCATACATGCATATACGGCGTGTGACTGTAGGGGTCAGAGGGACTCAGCACATAATACTAGTATACTATGTCAGCAGCACTGAGGAGGAGGATACAGGACACTACAGGGAGGAGGATAGACGGCGTCAGGTGTTACTGAGGGTAGGGGAAGTAATATAAAGTGATATACTCCTAGCTTCATACATGACATATACGGCGTGTGACTGTAGAGGGTCAGAGGGACTCAGCACATAATACTAGTATACTATGTCAGCACTGAGGAGGAGGATACAGGACACTACAGGGAGGAGGATAGACGGCGTCATGTGTTGCTGAGGGTAGGGGAAGTAATATAAAGTGATATACTCCTACCTTCATACATGACATATACGGCGTGTGACTGTAGGGGGTCAGAGGGACTCAGCACATAATACTAGTATACTATGTCAGCAGCACTGAGGAGGAGGACACAGGACACTACAGGGAGGAGGATAGACGGCGTCAGGTGTTACTGAGGGTAGGGGAAGTAATATAAAGTGATATACTCCTAGCTTCATACATGGCATATACGGCGTGTGACTGTAGGAGGTCAGAGGGGCTCAGCACATAATACTAGTATACTATGTCAGCAGCACTGAGGAGGAGGATACAGGACACTACAGGGAGGAGGATAGACGGCGTCAGGTGTTACTGAGGGTAGGGGAGGTAATATAAAGTGATATACTCCTAGCTTCATACATGACATATACGGCGTGTGACTGTAGGGGGTCAGAGGGACTCAGCACATAATACTAGTATACTATGTCAGCAGCACTGAGGAGGAGGATACAGGACACTACAGGGAGGAGGATAGACGGAGTCAGTTGTTACTGAGGGTAGGGGAAGTAATATAAAGTGATATACTCCTAGCTTCATACATGACATATACGGCGTGTGACTGTAGGGGGTCAGAGGGTCTCAGCACATAATACTAGTATACTATGTCAGCAGCACTGAGGAGGAGGATACAGGACACTACAGAGAGGAGGATAGACGGCGTCAGGTGTTACTGAGGGTAGGGGAAGTAATATAAAGTGATATACTCCTAGCTTCATACATGGTATATACGGCGTGTGACTGTAGGGGGTCAGAGGGACTCAGCACATATTACTAGTATACTATGTCAGCAGCACTGAGGAGGAGGATATGTGTCGACCCGCCACCACAATTGTGGGTTACCAGGGCAATGGGGTACTCAGAGCCGAGCCCATGGAAGTCTATGGGGTTGTCACGGTAGCGTGGCTCGGTCTGTGGCCCTGGCGGTCTGGCGTATGTTGGGGAAATATTTACAGGGGATAGATATATTTACAGTTCGTGACGCCACCTGTAGTCTTCTGGTAATTTATACAGCGCTGCTGTAGATCTCTGAGGGGATGGTGATGCAGCTAGATGTCGGGTCCCCTACAGGTGGGACTCTTCCCTCAGGTCGGTAGTTAAAGCAGGGTTGTGCAGGCATGCAAATCAATAACTCAGTCTCACACGTCAGCGTCTTTCCATACCTTTACTTGTAAGATGGTAAGGCAGGTCCCAGGGAGGCTGATCCAAGGAGAATGTATTTTGAGATAGCAGCTGGACAAGTTAGGGGCCTCCTTTACTTTCAACACGATGAGTACAACCAGCCTGAAGCGTAGTTCCCTCTATAACTCCAGCTATTCCATAGCTGTACTGCCCAGTCAGTTTTGTGGTCGGAGCCTTCCTGTGAGAGAGCTGAATTCCTATCTTGCTGATCAGGCTCAAAGTCTTCACTCCCCCTGACCCCAGTTACTTACCGACTATTTAGGGGCTGCCTGCCGCGACCTAAGGTCCGATAAGCCTCTGGTTTTCTTACCACTAAGCGTGAAGCTTTAGTGATCCTTCGGTCCCCAGTGACCGGTAGCAATGTGCAGGACTTCTTCAATCCAAAAGCACTTTTCAAATATTCCTTTCCACTGTGCCTTTCGCCTTGTCCGCGTTGTAGCATAAACACTCACACTTGCAAAAAGTCATATAATCACTCCCTTCTTTTCCTTCCTTCAGAGTTAGTTACCAGACTCTCAGTAATCCACTAGGCAGGAGCACGTCTCTGAACCTTTCACTGTCCTTGAGACAGGAGACTGAAGTAATTCTGTACTAAGCTCTTCTTTCTTTATCAATGTCTTCAAGTGAGGTACAGCTCTGACCAGGCTGAGGTGATCTATATCTCGCCCTTACTGGCCTCCACTTGCTGAACTGCTGATAGAACCAGGCTGGACTGCTTCCTCCCTCCAAGTCCCAGCTAGACTCCACACGTCTGCTCTGTCCGAAGACAGGAAACTGACTACTCTAATCACTCAACGAATACACCCTGACCACTCCCTCACAAGTGACTACACTACCCTAAGGGTGTGTCTAGTGTATGTTGAGTGAATGGGTATTGAGCATTAAACTGCTATCTCTCCACACATCTCCAGGGTACTGCGTGTGCCTAACACCAGGGCTACACATTCCCCCATGGTAAAAGACAGCACTCCCGGGCTGTAAAATACAAAGAGACAGTTTTGTTTATGCATGAAAACATCAACATTAAACATTAATTCGTCCCATCCGGGAGGTAAGGATGTCTTGAACGTTGCAAAACAAAAACATTGAATATAGAAAAATACAAAAGTATTAAGGCATCAAAACATTCAATAAATACTCAGTATTCTTGTGAAGGACCCGCACCAAACCTTCAACGTGGGTCCTGGGTGGGCTGCAGGACATCTGGATGCAGACCTCACTCAGTGCCACACCACACGGGTTTTTGTATTCAGAGGTAGTTGTGCTGGTTTTATGTAAAACCAAGATAAAGCACCGAAGCGCAACTATATACAAATAAGTTCTGGGCTGGCACAGTCCTCAGCCTCTGAGTCCATTGTAAGCAAAACGACATATATTATATCACATTATAATAATAATAAAGTGCAAAACTTTTTATCTGTTTACCCAGCCGGGCATTCTACTGTTGGCAATATATAAATATATTATATACTCATTTAACTTGTGCAAAAATTGGCAAACATTCTTAAACTTTTTACAACTTTACTTATGGTAGACCCCTATATGGATCTCACCGGTTCTCTTTACTATTCATTTATTTCAAATACATTTTCCACCCGGGGGCTGGAACAATGCAATGGGCCCTAGATCCCAGGACTAACAAGTCGTGACCTGCTATTGGGGTTTGAGTTGCCACAGTTCTTGTGTGAACCTCTAGGGGCGCAACGGGTACATTCTCCTTGCGAGACACCGATTGCGTTTCAATCTGAGTCACAGTTAACGATATGGATCGTGTCATGGATTGCGATGGAAACTGGGTCGCATGTTGCGATGTAGAAGGATAACGGTATACAGGTGTCGCTTCCACTTGCGAAGTACCTGCAGGGGGCGATGCTGGGGCACGGCCGGATACTGCTTGAGCTGGAGACGGGGACGCTGCGGTAGTGGTGACGTTACCTGCGTCGGGGACGGGGTCACGGACGATGGTGACGTTAAGGGCATACCATCCCTTCATTCCCCAGTGCCGTGTGTATGTAACAATGTCTCCATTAACTAAGTCCCTCCCGGGATGACCTTGCGGTAGGTGTGATTCTACATCACGTCTGCTGACAAAGACCCCTGGGTAGAGGCCCGGTTCACGGATGAAGCCCCAGCCCTTCCGGAGCTGGAACTCAGTCACACACCCCTGCCGCCGCGGTTCCCTCAGGGTACCTTTCTCTCTCCGGACACTGTCCTTGTCCGCGATCAGCTCTGCATGTTGCCGCTGTCGATTCCGCTGAGCTTCCCGCTCTTCCTCCTGCTGGCGTTGCTGCTTCTCCTCACGACGCTGCCACTCATATTCCCACTGGGCGGTATAGGCGACGTCATCCAGGCGCGCCATCTCGTCCCAGTCGACGTCTGGTAACGACGGACAGGACCCCTCCGGTGTCCCTGCCGGGGTTCGATCATCTGCTGCGGCCTCCTGGCCGGGCGGGAGTTCCGGAACTGGCGGTACCTCCTCAACCTCCTTCGCCTCCACCGCTTCACCGGTGGGATCAGGATTGGTACTTTCGGGGGCAGCCTCCGGTTGCTCCTTTGCCTTGGGCAGCAGAATTTTCGGTAACTCGAATCGTGGGGGGTCGTTGAGGGGAGAGAACACCACGTCCCACAGCCTCCGCTGCTCCTGGGTACGCCGGCGTCTCTCGATCTCTTCAAATCCAGGTTGGTGCTGGACCATCTTTTTCAGGCGTGCATTTTCTTCCTGAATCTCTAGCAACGCTTGCTGCAGGTGCAGGACCACGGATGACTCCGGTGCTGGTGGCAGCTTGGCTGGGGCACGGGGCCTGCCTTCCTCCGCTTCCCTGCTCGGCTGCACACGTCCTGCTTCCATGATGTTCCAGAAGATTCTTTCTTCTTCCTCCAGAGACATCCGGTCTTTCCGTGGAGGCGGGGTTTGCGTCTCCTCCTCTTTGCAGGAAAGGTGAAGAGGAGGCGGACCTCCTTTGCTGTAGGGCAGGATCGCATGTTGTAATAGCACTTTGAGAGGGCAGGCATTTTCTTTGTGCCACATGGGGGTGCACGCCCACAAGGTACGCCCACCTTCTTCTCCAGCGCCTGAGGGCGCGAATATGGCGACAAAGATGGCGATTTTTGGCGCCAAAAGTGCAAACAGTTCTTTTTCACAAAAACAATTCCATAGGCACACAGGGCTCGCAATTTTGCGAGTTTCGCATCCTGTTCGTGACGCCAAAGTTTTTGTGTCGACCCGCCACCACAATTGTGGGTTACCAGGGCAATGGGGTACTCAGAGCCGAGCCCATGGAAGTCTATGGGGTTGTCACAGGTAGCGGTGGCTCGGTCTGTGGCCCTGGCGGTCTGGCGTATGTTGGGGAAATATTTACAGGGGATAGATATATTTACAGTTCGTGACGCCACCTGTAGTCTTCTGGTAATTTATACCAGCGCTGCTGTAGATCTCTGAGGGGATGGTGATGCAGCTAGATGTCGGGTCCCCTACAGGTGGGACTCTTCCCTCAGGTCGGTAGTTAAAGCAGGGTTGTGCAGGCATGCAAATCAATAACTCAGTCTCACACGTCAGCGTCTTTCCATACCTTTACTTGTAAGATGGTAAGGCAGGTTCCAGGGAGGCTGATCCAAGGAGAATGTATTTTGAGATAGCAGCTGGACAAGTTAGGGGCCTCCTTTACTTTCACAACGATGAGTACAACCAGCATGAAGCGTAGTTCCCTCTATAACTCCAGCTATTCCATAGCTGTACTGCCCAGTCAGTTTTGTGGTCGGAGCCTTCCTGTGAGAGAGCTGAATTCCTATCTTGCTGATCAGGCTCAAAGTCTTCACTCCCCTGACCCCAGTTACGTACCGACTATTTAGGGGCTGCCTGCCGCGACCTAAGGTCCGATAAGCCTCTGGTTTTCTTACCACTAAGCGTGAAGCTTTAGTGATCCTTCGGTCCCCAGTGACCGGTAACAATGTGCAGGACTTCTTCAATCCAAAAGCACTTTTCAAATATTCCTTTCCACTGTGCCTTTCGCCTTGTCCGCGCTTGTAGCATAAACACTCACACTTGCAAAAAGTCATATAATCACTCCCTTCTTTTCCTTCCTTCAGAGTTAGTTACCAGACTCTCAGTAATCCACTAGGCAGGAGCACGTCTCTGAACCTTTCACTGTCCTTGAGACAGGAGACTGAAGTAATTCTGTACTAAGCTCTTCTTTCTTTATCAATGTCTTCAAGTGAGGTACAGCTCTGACCAGGCTGAGGTGATCTATATCTCGCCCTTACTGGCCTCCACTTGCTGAACTGCTGATAGAACCAGGCTGGACTGCTTCCTCCCTCCAAGTCCCAGCTAGACTCCACACGTCTGCTCTGTCCGAAGACAGGAAACTGACTACTCTAATCACTCAACGAATACACCCTGACCACTCCCTCACAAGTGACTACACTACCCTAAGGGTGTGTCTAGTGTATGTTGAGTGAATGGGTATTGAGCATTAAACTGCTATCTCTCCACACACTCTCCAGGGTACTGCGTGTGCCTAACACCAGGGCTACACAGATACAGGACACTACAGGGAGGAGGATAGACGGCGTCAGGTGTTACTGAGGGTAGGGGAAGTAATATAAAATGATATACTCCTAGCTTCATGCATGGCATATACGGCGTGTGACTGTAGGGGGTCAGAGGGACTCAGCACATAATACTAGTATACTATGTCAGCAGCACTGAGGAGGAGGATACAGGACACTACAGGAAGGAGGATAGACAGCGTCAGTTGTTACTGAGGGTAGGGGAAGTAATATAAAGTGATATACTCCTAGCTTCATACATGGCATATACGGCGTGTGACTGTAGGGGGTCAGAGGGACTCAGCACATAATACTAGTATACTATGTCAGCAGCACTGAGGAGGAGGATACAGGACACTACAGGGAGGAGGATAGACGGCGTCAGTTGTTGCTGAGGGTAGGGGAGGTAATATAAAGTGATATACTCCTAGCTTCATACATGGCATATACGGCGTGTGACTGTAGAGGGTCAGAGGGACTCAGCATATAATACTAGTATACTATGTCAGCAGCACTGAGGAGGAGGATACAGGACACTACAGGGAGGAGGATAGATGGCGTCAGTGTTACTGAGGGTAGGGGTAGTAATATAAAGTGATATACTCCTAGTTCATACATGGACATATACGGCGTGTGACTGTAGGGGTCAGAGGGACTCAGCACATATTACTAGTATACTATGTCAGCAGCACTGAGGAGGAGGATACAGGACACTACAGGGAGGAGGATAGACGGCGTCAGTTGTTACTGAGGGTAGGGGAAGTAATATAAAGTGATATACTCCTAGCTTCATGCATGGCATATACGGCGTGGGGACTGTAGGGGGTCAGAGGGACTCAGCAATAATACTAGTATACTATGTCAGCAGCACTGAGGAGGAGGATACAGGACACTACAGGGAGGAGGATAGAGGCGTCAGTGTGTTACTGAGGGTAGGGGAAGTAATATAAGTGATATACTCCTAGCTTCATACATGGCATATACAGCGTGTGACTGTAGGGGGTCAGAGGGACTCAGCACATAATACTAGTATACTATGTCAGCAGCACTGAGGAGGAGGATACAGGACACTACAGGGAGGAGGATAGACGGCGTCAGTTGTTGCTGAGGGTAGGGGAGGTAATATAAAGTGATATACTCCTAGCTTCATACATGGCATATACGGCGTGTGACTGTAGAGGGTCAGAGGGACTCAGCATATAATACTAGTATACTATGTCAGCAGCACTGAGGAGGAGGATACAGGACACTACAGGGAGGAGGATAGACGGCGTCAGTGTTACTGAGGGTAGGGGAAGTAATATAAAGTGATATACTCCTAGCTTCATACATGGCATATACGGCGTGTGACTGTAGGGGGTCAGAGGGGACGCACAGTAAGTTACTAGTAGGCACTAGTGAGACAGACACTACAGGGAGGGGATAGACGGCGTAGGGTACGAGGGTAGGGGATATATACAGTGATGACCTAGCTATACAGGCAATAGGAGGGGTGACTGGAGAGGGTCAGAGGGTAGGGAATAATATAGTATACTACTCAGCTCATAGGAGATACGGTGACTTAGGGAGAGGGACGCAATATGTATAGTGGGGAGAGAAGGGATAAACCTAGCAAGAGGAATAAGGCGGGTGTGACGGTAGGGGGATAAAGTGATAACCCTAGCTTCACATGTATACTAGTCAGAGACTGGGGGAGGATAAGGACACACAGTAGGAGATAGAGGGTAGGTGTTACGAGGGTAGGGAAGATAAAGGATAACTGCTGTAGATAACGGGTATGTTGGAGGTCAGGGGATAAAGATACTTAGCTTGTCAGAACGGGGGTGACTTAGGGAGGAGGAGAGTAAGGTATATGAGGAGGGGAGGATTACAGGAATACTCAGTATGAGGCATAACGGCGTGTGGCTTAGGGGGTAGAGGGATCAGCATAAATAGTTACTATGTCAGCAGTGGGAGGGGAAAGGACACTAGGAGGAGTAGGGGTCAGGTGTTTGAGGGTAGGGGAGTAATATAAGTGATAACTCCTAGTTCATAAGGCTATACGGCGTGTGAGTAGGGGGTTCAGAGGGATCAGCACATAATACTAGTATATATGTCAGCAGCACTGAGGAGGGGATAAGGCCTACAGGAGGAGGATAACGGTCAGTGTTGTGGGTGAGGGAGGATATAAAGGATATACTCTAGCTCTATATTATGGCATATACGGCGTTGTGGTAGGGGTCGAGGAGATACATATAATACTATATACTATGTCAGCAGATGAGGGGGGTAAGGACAACAGAAGAGGGATGATGGGTAGGTGTTACTGAGGGTAGGGGAAGTAATATAATGATACTCCTAGCTTCATAAGGATAACACTGTACTTAGGGGAGAGGATCAGCACATAATACAGTATATATCGCAGCACTGAGGAGGAGGATACAGGACACTACAGGGAGGATGGCGCTCTTTGGTGAGGGTAGGAGTAATATAATGTATACTGGTTCTTGGCATTAGGGTCAGGACTAGGCAGAGGATGCATAAAGGATACATGAGAGAATGAGGAGGGATAAGGGAATGAAGAGTTAACCGGTTTTATTACTAGGGGGCTGTAGGGTCAGAGGGACTACTAATTTTTATGCATAGGCAAGAGAGGGGTCAGGGGAAAGGAGAGATACTAGGTTACTGGTGGGAC